>VNJY01005018.1:41883-183452 GCA_008042715.1 Drosophila bocki | reverse complement strand
ATTTATGACAGATTAACATTCCGGATCGAAACTGCCATGATACTTTGACTTTTGGCTTCTGGCGGTGCTCTCTCCTTATCCCTGATTCCTGATCCCTATTCCTCCATTCCCATCCCTTATCCACCATCCTTTTGCGTGTGTCGTTGGTCCTTTCCCTTGGTTCTTGTCCAGGGTGGGTGTCAGGTCTACTGATACTGATGACTAGGAGCGATGGCGATGGCAATGACGATGGAAAGTCTGTAATTGAACAGAGAAAAATAGCAAATTAAAAACTAAAAAAGGCATAACTCTGTCAAAAATGCCTTAATTTGCATTCGGAAAGCGGTGTTATGTTAGTTTTTATAAGGTTAACAAATCTGCATACTTAGTTAAAAATTGAAAATTTTATCAAATTTTGAGAATTTTAATGATGTAACCCCTTATAAAATTTTGAAAAAATTGATTAAACATTTTTTTCCTCCGGACTTAGCCAGAAAGATGGTCCTGCTAATGCTGATCAAGAATATATATGGTTTATGGGGTCGGAAATGACTCCTTCAATGCGTAATGAGCTTCGGACTGGAAATAAAATACCCTGCCAGGGTATAAAAATTCAATTCAATCAAAGTATTTTTATTTTCTTTTAATTGATTTCAATAGTTGGTGATTTCATTTTAATATGCTTATCTCTTTTTATTTAAATTCAAATAAATTCTTTTATTTTTGTTGTTTATTATAAATCTAGACAAGATACATAATATTAATACATCTTAGTGTATAATACAAATAATTACAAGCTTTACACTGAAACAGGCCACTGGATCATGCGAATATCCAATGGCGAATATCCTATCGAAGAGCGGGAAGTTTGTACATATGGCTGTATAATATTGGCATTGCCCCGTTCTCTGTATTTCCGTACAGAAACTTATGCTAGAATTGGATGAAACATGAAGCTACTCCTTAGAATTGAGTATCACGAATGGTATTCCTCTCCTAATAGTCCTCCTTGTCGGACTTCTTGGCCAGAAGCGGAGTAATGGGTCTGTCCTTTCGGTTGATACGCTCCTCTTCCTTGGCCTCCTTGTCGCCATAAATGTCCAGATTGCGGCCATAATACCAAACCAGGTAGTCAAAGAACATTCCAATGAAAGTGAGAACTGAAATAATAATAATTACAATTTTTGTACACAATATCCTTTTAAGAGAAACTCACCGCAGGACAAAAAGTTCAGAGAGTATCTGAACCGCATCTGATCGTACAGCTGACAGTTGCCATTGCCATTGCAGGTCTTGGTCCATACCAGACAGGTGGAATCGATGAGTCGTCCAAACATAATGGGACCCGGAATCAGAGCAAACAAACTGATCATCATCAGAGCCAGTCCCTGGGCAAAGGACTTATCCTCGTGAGCCACAGCACGATAATTTACAAGTACATTGCCCACACGGCCGGACGAGCCGAACCAGTTGACCACCATCGAGGTGATGGAGAAGACCCAGAAGCTCCAGTTGCAGTTCTGAGTGCAGATACCCGGGCGGAGCACTTGGTCCGGAGCTGATCTCCTTGTTCTAGGCAGCACCCTCTCTTCGTCGAAGTCTCCCTCGGCGTTGAGTAATGGTACGCCGCTCAGCAGGTAATCCGTGGTCCTCTCTAGGTCCACTTCGGGCTCAATAGTAGTGACGGGATCCATGAGTCTCAGGAACCGTTGGGCTGCACTCGAAGGCGGTGTCACATCGGCGAGGCAGCTGCAGTCCTCGTACACCTTGGTCGTGGCATTGAATCCTCGGCAGCCTGCATGGCAGGCGGAGAAGAAGGTGGTGTCCGTTGGCTCGTGGCAGACGGGTGTGTAGCTGATTCCATCGCAGGAGCAGTTTGTATTACAGGTTCTCGTGAGGTTTAACCTTGAGGAAATGAAAAGGATCAAAAGAGAATTCCTTTTTAAAGGTCATATTTTGGTCACTTACTCTCCCACATGGGTCATGGAGAAGGTATCCGGGCAGTAGAGGAAGGCATAGGAGATCTGTCCCATGATATAGACGCCGCCCACGATCACGTTCCACATGAGCACCTTGCTCACATGTGGCTTCTTCTTGGAGATGACCAGACCAGAGCCAATTAGACCCACGACCATGCCCAAAATAGAGGCAGGACCAACGATCTAAAATACAAGAATTTAATTAATAAATTACAAATGGTATTCGCTTCCCAAATTCTACTTACGACAGTGGCACTCTGGGCATTCTTGTGGAACTGCACCTCCATGTACTTGGTGAGGAAGGTCATGAAGCCGGAGGCTCCTAGGATGTAGAAGACGCCCGAGGTTATGTTAAAGATCAGTAGCTTGTTGCGTAGCAGTCGCATTAGAGCCCGCGGGAAGTCCTTCAGCTTGGGCAACTCTGTGGTGGCCCCAGCTGCTCCAATGTTGTCCAGGGCGGCGTTTGAGGAGAATCGGCTGCTCAGCGAAAGATTCTCCTCGCGCTTCAACTCTTCCTTTGTTTGGCGCAGTGCCAGTGGCAGGTGGGAGTTGGGTCTGCCCTGATCGCTGGCCTTGGGCAGCTGCTTGGGGAAGAGTCCGATCAGGCCGGAGAAGAGGCACATGAGGGTGCCGAGAATGACCCAACCCAGCCACCAGGCGCCTAGCCAGCGTGGATCCTTGTTGTCGATCAATGGGGTCTTGCTGGGATCAATGAAGGTGTTCAGCGAAATGAAGCCTTGGTTTGGAAAGATGAGAAATTTATTTAATTTTCAATTTAATAGACTTGACAATCTTACCAAACAGGAAACCCACGACGGGACCAATCATTCTCAGGGCCATGGCCACCGCCAACATCAGGGGAGTATTGGTTTTCTTGGTGTTGTCATCGAGGTAAGTCTGTCCCAGCGAGTAGTACATGGTGTTGCCCACTCCCAGCACAAACTGGGAGAGAAAGATCAGCACTAGAGGCACATAGGTGAAGAGGTCGTCGCAGCCCTCTTCCGTTTTGCCCACGCCGCACAGCTGCTCGCTTTGGGCAGCGCTGACATTCTACAGGGGATTCAGGATCAAGTTAATTAGGATTTCCACTTGAACATACCATATAATACTCACCAACAGGGGCAATCCCTCGCCAGAGGTGCTATTCAGCAGGCTATCCTGATACTCTTTGGTGAACTGCAGCACTTCGTGCCCAGCTCCGTAGATAAAGTGCGGCAGGACGAGGATGTAGCAGGACAAGCCGCAAAAGACAATACCCCAGGCTATCCAGCGCGGACGATTGCGCTGGCCACCGATGTAAGAGAGGATGAGGGAAAGCAAGATCTGCGAGATTTCATTGCCGCTGAGAATGATTCCTGAAAGATTTAATTATTTAATTAAATAAAATTATACAAGTATTTTAGCAGGATCTTGTATCTTACCCGTGGTCTGACTGGGAATCTTGAAGCGCTTCTCCAGCGTGGTGAGTGTGACTATAAAGTACATGTAGGACATGGCCTGGATCGTGCCCAACAGCCCATAGACGGCCATAAACATCTTGGTGGTGGCATATTTCTGCAGCCACTGTGGATGCCAGTTGGCCATGCCGCACAGGTAGTGACCGGGTGGGGGGTTTGAGCCCCTGCGCTTCGTTTCCGGCATCTTGGATTCCTTATCTTGGAAGGTGAAGATGCTATTGTCTTGTCTGGGGTCTCAACCAATCATCGGCGATGGCAAGCGATAAGATTGTGTCAGATAGCTGAAGGCGGACAGGTATTGAACACAGTTGTAAATCATTGGATGTATCAAGGGAAAGGGTTACCAGGAAAAGCCATCCCCCAGTACCAATTGAATTTCGCCATGCTCTCTGCTAGTTGAAAATCACTCCCGTAATCGTGACTCTGGAAATCTCGAAATCTTGGGACATCGTTTAGGGCTTATAAAAGTCGTCGAATTGCGGAGATAGGGAAATTCGGAGTATTATTGATTAAGTAACGATAATGGCGCCTTCTCAAGATCACACACACTGGGTCTAGGCCGGGGCGATTAGATAAACCTGTTTTGCGGCTGCCAAATATACTACGATATCTATATGGCCATTGGGGAGCAAATACAACTGGCTATTTTAACCGCATAACGATGACCACTGGGACACATCTCTTCCTGATTGATCATGCCATTGGAAAAATCGCCAGGCTCATTCCATTGCCTTCAAAGATATCTTATCGGAAGGGAGGGAGTTTCTGGATCAACAACAAAGCGTATCATCTGCGGAAAATGCTTGGTAATCCGTCCACAGACTTATCATCGTGAGGGGTCGCTTAATGCCAAGCAATCTGACCCAGAACAACTTTATTCAGGGAAAACATTTTGAAACGAACAAGGTAAAAGCCAAAATTTCACGAAACTCTATTTACACCTTTGAGGTTATTATAATTTTAGTTAAAAGCTTGCAAAACAGTGAAGGAGTCATTTCCGACCCCATAAATCATATATATTCTTGATCAGCATCAACAGGCGCGCCTTTCTAGGCATATCCAGAAGAAAATAAATTTTTTCAATTTTTTTCAAAATTTTATAAGGGGTTACATCATTAAAATTCTCAAAAATTGACGAAAATTTTGGGTTCTTCAAAAATTAAATGTAGTATGCAGATTTGTTAACCTAGAAAATACAAGCATAGAAAAGCTTTTCAAATCGAATTCGATGCCTTTTTGGCTTGAGCTATGCTTGATTTTTGACGAAGTGAAAGGGTATACGAATTCGGCTTCCCGAAATTTTTTTCCTTTCTTGTTTGATATTGTATCAGTAAAATTACGCCGAAAAAATTAGTTTAATGAACCTGCACCACAATTATACATTCCATAATGTAATTCCAGGCTTATCATGTTATTGATTTGAAGCTGATTAATTACAGCATGAAACCACGTTTTGTTGTGACTCAGAAGAACTCATGGCTACCTTATAAGCCGTCTGCTTTCCATCTATTTTGGTTGTGTCAAAACAATAACAAAAATCGGACATTTCGATAGTGCTCCTAGGTCGCTGTTTATCATTCATGATTTAAAACACTGAAGTGACTGATTAGTTATAAAATATACAAGTTGTGAGGCTCTTAAGTTGCAAGTACATATTTGCTTTGGCTTTTAAAAAAGGGAATGAATTTAAAGAAAAATATATCTTTGAAATATTAAAAATGGAATTGTGATATCTTATTCCTCTTCAAATAAATAATGTATTGTATTATTTATCAGTATTGATCTGTTTTATATTAATAAAGTAAGCTTTTAATTGTATGTACTTAAACCTAGTCACATATAAATAATTCTTTGATTTTGGGAAAATATATTATTATTTATTATTATTGTTCTCCGCAAGCATTTCCAAAGAAATATATTAATCAAACAAAATAAATCCCTAATGAATCAATACTGAAAAACCTTCGATAGCACTTTTAGGAGATCCCCCAAGGATTGCTCATAACCGCAAACCGAAATCACACCAACATCTTTAGATTTTTTCCAGTTAATCACTTCACATTAAGTTAATTAATCAAACAAAACAAATTCCTAATTAATTAATACTGAAAGCACTTTCAGACATCTCTTCAAAGCTCAGAGATCTTAAGATCTCGCCCAAGGACCTCTTATGAAACTCCTCACAGAGACTCCTTCCGCATGACGAAACTACCCCAATGTCAATCGGCGAATGCCGACCAAAACTCAGACTGAAGATATCGCCACAATTATTTGATTTGATTACCAGACAGGTGTACGTACGTTACTCGACTCAACTGGAGGGTTTGCCGTTGCCTATATAACGCGCATATTATCGAATGCCGAATAATAGTCACTCGTCTAGTTTGCAGCACAATCTAATCGGCAGCGGCACTCGTACGATTAATTCAATTGCCGTTTGTTGGAGTTCCTTTTCCAAGGAACCAGCAGGTCCCCAGTGATATCGATGCCGTGCAGCGGAGATAGTGCTTTCCGGGACAGGTGGCAACCGAACCGAATCGAGGCGCGAGCGAAACTGAGAAGTGAAATTCAAAATTCCGGGCCGCTTGCCGCTGCTGTCCAATCGAAGCCTGATAATGCTTTATCAGGCCATAAAACCTCAGGGAGTCCGGCTATCGTTAGGATCGGAGGCAACTCGCTCTGGCTCTCCCACTCTCCCAGTTTTGGCCCACGTGCAAATCAAATTTTGGACATATCTCTCGAAGAACTTGTGCCTTACGCCTTATCGGATACCTCTTTGTTTTGCCCCGGGAGCGGGCACTACGGGTGGAATCGGTATGACAATACAAAACAGAGAATAAAGGAACGCGACAATGACATTATTATTACGATCTCTGACCCCCACCAGCCCCACCGAGCCCATCAGTGCCCCCCAAGCGATTAGAATTGTAAGCAAGTGAATTAGCTGAATGTGTGTAGAGTATGTCGCATGTGCATCAAAGAGCGTGCGCGAGGGCGGCTTATAGAGTTTGCCATTTCACCAGTCCCCTTATTGATCCGTCTTGATGTACAGATCCGGCTCGGCAGCCACCTGAACCAGCTCGTTCCGTCCTATGTTCGTGATGAACACCATGCCGATACTGAAGATTCCCACGAAGAGGAACATGACGATCAGGGTCTGGGCCAGGGTGGGTGTTAAAAACTGGGAGGTACTCCAGCATGGCTTTGCCTGGTATTGTAACAACATTCCGCTTTTATCGGCTGTGGAAGAGAAAAAAGAAAAAGATAAACCTACAAATCCTAGGATAATTTAGAAAACTTGAGTAACAGTTACTCACTCGAAGTGATAATGTCCAAGTGAAAGTCGGTCAGGCTCAGTAGCGACTTGTCCCAGGCAAAGAAGTTCACTTCACTGTAGCACAAACTGAAATCGTCGCTGAAGAAGATGAGGTCCTTCGGATAGAAGGTAGTATCGTTGATAATGACGCGGGTAAGGTACCAATTCCCCATCACCGGCAGCACCTCAATAACAATCGGACTGAAGGCCGTGTCCAGTACGAGCACCAAGCCGGCGCTCAGATCATCAGGCTCTTTGTACGTGCCCACCTGCATGGCTTGATTATTCCGCCTGACTGTCAGGTTCGTGCGCACCATGTGGGGCGATTTTCCAGTTTCTCTGTACGACAACATGATACGGTTGAAGGCGAGGATGGCCTGCGTGCAGCGCAGGACGATTAATTCATTGTTACTTCTGGTACTAATGAAGCTAAGATGGGGAGCCATATCACTTTCTTTTTTCCGAGTCCTAATAATAATGGATTGCTCCTTGCGACGCTGATAAGCCAGGTTCCCCTCCTTGAGGGCGGTGTAAGCCTGGACTACGGGACAGTTGTCAAACTGTGAGTTAGACACTCCCATGGCATAGTCTGGAAAATGTTGGGGAAATATTCAAATATTTAGAAAGGATAGTAATATTTTCTAATCACCATGAGCTAATCGGTTGCGATCTTGAAAGTCGAAGGCATGAATCCGCCCCGGCTGACATGGCACTTTCATTTCCAGCTTTAAGTCCGTTTGGTTTGTGATCAGGAGCTTGTGCCAGATGATCTCATTGGTTTTCTGACTGACTCTCTGCAATGCCTTAAGCGGTTCCTCCACCTGACTGTAATAGTTCATGTTTTTGATTAGCATCAAGTTGGGAAAACACGGCTTGCAGTTGAGGTCCTTGGCTGAGAGCTTAGTTAATGGGAAAAATTATTTAAAATCAAGTCAAGAGAGCTGTATGTCCCATAGAAATACCTCCGATGCTAAATACATTACAATCATGTGTTCCTTCTGAATTTTCTTCATTAGTCCGTAAAACTGTTTGTTTGTAACAAGGCGAAAAATTGTCTTAATTTTAGGACTGCAAAGTATAAAAACTGCTAAAGGAAATCTTATATTTTAGTTTTATAACAATTACTCACGTCTTGATTCCCCAAATCAGAACTGGAGGCGAACTTGAAACTTGGGCGGAAGCCGTAACGATATTTAAGATCCATATTAGCCATATTAAGAACATCATTTTTTGTGGTAAAAAAAGCTCAAATTATTTTGATTCTCATCAGTCAATTGAGTTTTGAAAAGTTATTGCTGGACTACCTAGGTTTTTAGAGATATTTATTAGTTTAGGAGAGCAAAGTGAGGTCATTTAAAGCATGTATCTAGTTATGGCAACAGATTTATATATTGATCTTTGCATCAATAGATCCTATATACCGATATTTGTTGCCATCCCGAATCTGTACCTTTAATATCGGTTCTTCAAAAAGCTTTTTCCATTTCCCAAATTTCTAAGAATCCTCTCTCTTTCACAAATGTTTAGCCACTTGTTGTTGCAACATGCTGCCACGATCCAAAAGCATGCGTAAGCGGTGGCAATAAAGTTGCCATTAGAGCCAAGAATAAAAAACAAAAAAAAAGAGAAAAATAAATAGTGATAAGATAACAGCTGGCTGCTTATCAATCCCCCAGAGAGCGAAAGGTGCTTCTGGCCATTCCAGAGCTCCACAGTTCTCGCTCGTTCCTCCTTTCGAATAGACGTTGGTGCGTTTGGTCTTAGCCTGGCAAAGATGCCATAGCCCCAGGGCCACTGAAAAAAAAACAAAGCTATCAATAAATCAATACGACAAACGAGTGAAGTGAATATAATCGAAACCCCCGAATCACAATCGAATACGAATATGGCGCACAATACCCGCAACTCCGATTTATCGCAGATAGCGGTCAATGCCAACAATATACCCGATGGTGCGTGACCCAAATCTTGACTATCATCAGGCCCGATTTCGTGCTATTAATAAAGAATTTTCTATGCCATACAGATAGTGTAGATTGTGGAATCAAGGGCTTGGGCTGGTGCCGCGGCCCAGGATGCCAGAAGTTTGCCCGCCTGCGCACCTTTGTCTTGGTTTTGGCCATTTCCGGTATCTTCCAGGGCGTCTGCGAGTCCTATTTCCGGGTTTCGGCCAAACAGGCAGCCCTCGAATTCGGATACAGTACATTGATAGTCGGTGAGTAAGGCCCTAGGTTATTATCGCAAAAATATACGACAATGAAAATGCTAACACGGCTGCGGAGCGAGTTTCGAGGTGTTGGCCGGGTTCTACGTGGAGATTTCTGTTCAGTTATCAGTTTTGCGATATAGTGTTGATGATTGTGAGTGGGTCTGGTGCTCTATTTTTGTGTCAGGTATTTCTAATTGAGCTTTGATTAAGGTATAAATATTTTAAATCTAAGGGAAGTGAGTTCTTTAAGGAATAATATAGTAATTTTATGTGAAATAAAATTGGGAAACATTATAATTTAATAAATTTAAATGTATTTGAAGTTACTAAGGATTACTTTATAAATTGTAGTTTGGGTTTATATATTATTTACTATAATATTTTATTAATTTACTTCCTAGATAGGTTGAATTTGGCAACTAATTGGTATTAATCTTTATGACAACCATTTATAGGACTATCTTTTGGTTTTGATAATACAAACCCCATAGTTGTTATCTATGAAATCCCCATCTATTATTAGAAATCCTTCAACCACCTCTAAGAAAAGGGTATCTAATAGTTCATATAACAACCTTAAACGTTTTAATTTGCTTGTAATGTTATGAGTTTGTGGACATTTGTATGCGTCATCACCGGCCACTGGGATTCGCAATTCATAATCTCAACAAAAGTTAATACGTATTTCCCTCCTTTTTTGTTAGTTCCTAGAAACCAAAGAAATTCTCTCTTTCGTAAGGCATTCCCCCTCCAACGGAAGTGGTTTTCCCTCAATAAAAGTTTGACAGCAGTTATAGAATGCCTTTTGTCCGTTATTGTTGCGTTACTCATACGTCATATCGCCTGGTTAGATAAGGCTGAGAATACAAGGGTTCATGAAATACAATCACCTGCTTACGCTGTATTAATACCTTTTCCATATCCCCTCATGCAGACTGGCTGCTGGTGACCAGTGGTCTTGTTCAGGCTGTCTTTGCTTTGGCTTTTGCCTACTGGGCGGATGTCTATCATCCCATCAAATGGCTGGTGGGCACTCTGATGCTGCAGGCAGTCACCTGTGTGGTGTCCGTGATTCCCTCCATTATGAATTTGTAAGTATCAAAGGAGCTTACAAAATCTAAAAGCTTATTTAATCTAAATTTGTACCATTTCAGCGCGGAGGGCGCCAAGCCCAAGGACGCCCTGCTGGATGCCAATCTGTGCGCCACCTCGCTGGCCCAGTTCCAGAAACTGACGCTGACCGAGGCCCAGAGCAGCACCCTAACCCTGGCCATGCTTTTCGTGCTGCAGCTGGCTCTGGGCATGGGCGGACTGGCCTACTATACGCTGGGCGTGAGCTACATTGATGACAACTCACTGTCGCAGGACAGTCCGGCGGTGATAGCAGCCGCTTTGGCTGCCCGCGTTTTTGGCCAGCAAATGGGCTCGCTCCTGGTCTTGGGAGTGGGATTGACCCATGTGGGCTGGTGGCTCGGCTGGGTGATCATCGCTCCCTTCATTTTCGTGGGAGCCGTGATGCTGGGACTATTCCCAAAGCGGCTGCCCAAGACAGTGATCCATCAGGCCGCCCAGCGAATCATCGAACAGTCCAACATGCGAGCCTTTGGCAGCCAGTTTTCCACTTACTTGGATGACTCCGATTTCTGGCCATCGCTGAAGCGGCTCTTCAACAACCGCCTGCTCATGTTTAACCTGCTGAGCATCATGTGTGTGCAGAGTGCCGTGGTGAACTTTGGCCTCCAGGAGGAGAGCTACCTGCAGAGTCGCTTCTTCCTGCCCTACAACGAGCAGGATGGCCTCACGGAGGAGTGGACCTCGGCGTTTGTGTCCTACTTCCTCAAGCCACCAGTTATGGCTGTGGGGATGCTCATCAGCGGTCTGATTATCTCGAAGGCAAGACTTTCCGCTCGAACCATCACTGGAATCAATATTGGTTTGAGCCTGCACTTGGTGGCCATCTTTGTGGGCTTGGTCTTTGTCAAGTGCGATGTGGGTGCCATTGCAGGCATTGTGGGCGGCAAACTGAGCCAGCCTTACTGCTCTAGCCAGTGCCTGTGCACGCCCACTGCCTTCATGCCCGTCTGTCCGGAGAACGGCTCGGTCACTTACTTTTCGCCCTGCTATGCCGGCTGCTCCAAGCAGACCTCCATCAACAGCTTCCAGCTGTTTGAGGGTTGCAGCTGCAGCGGAGATCAGACTATGAACTCCACTGGCCAGATGAGAGCCACCGCTGGCGCCTGCAGTTCCGACAGCTGCCAGTCGGCTATTATTATCTTTCAGATTATGAGCATATCGGTGGCTTTTCTTATGGGCATCGGAGCCATAGGCAAGACGTTGATTACATTGAGGGCTGTCCTGCCTCAGGACAAGACTTTGGCTTTGGCCTTTGAGCTCATGATCGTGGGACTCTTTGCCTATGTTCCAGTACATCTTAGTTACGACCTGGTGACACGTATGTATTTTTTTTGGAAATGTATAATTTCTTACTAAATTTTTACTTCTACACAGGTTCCACTTGCGTCTACTGGGCTCCCAACTATGAGCGTTGTCTGCTGCGGGAAACCCCCAAGCATGGCAACATTATGGACATTCTTACCGCCTCGCTGATCCTGGCCAGCATCTTCTTTGACATCTTTGTCTATGTCTTTGCCAAGGGCTTGAACCTGTACAACTGCAAGGTGACGGATAACAACTACACGCCCAGTCTGTATGCCCCAATTCCACATGAGGACACAACAACAGTCTCAGGAAGTGCTCCGCGTGGCGGTAGCCCGGTGACCACCACGACCACATCCTTGGCCCAGGCCTCGCCAATGCAACGCCGTGATGCACCCCAGGATACTGAAAACCACCAAGGAACAATCTCCGTTTTCAGGAATCCCAGTTCTGTGACAACCTCGTCGGGTGGAACTCAGAGTGTGGTAGAGCCAAATGGCAGTGGTGTGACCTACGCACAGGTTGTGTTCCCTCCCGACAGACGCAAGCCGGATGATGGTAGCACCAGTCCCAAACGATTGGCAGTGCCTGCCAATGTCCCACTGCATCTCCTCTCCGAGTCAGATGTCCGCAGCCAGTTGGGCAATCTGAAGTCCTTCAATGCTCCCAAACAGGAGGCTGATCGCGGTGAGGATACCGTGGATACCGATCATGTGGTGGTCAACCAGCCACAAGTTCAGCCACAAGTATTGCCCCAGGCATTTGTGTTTCCACAGACCCAACAACAGGTGCATCAGGAAGTAGCTCCCACGAGCTCACATTCTGCTAATCCAGAGGTAACCCAGCACCAAAGGCTGTCGGATGAGGCCAGGCCACAAAGCCCTGAAACAGATTTCTAAGGAGGCCACAAAAAGTATTCTAAACGAGTTTTTAATAGATTTCTAAGCTTAAGTTTCGATGTGCAAATACAAATCATTTGAACAAATAAAGTTATTCTTCATTTCATTGAAAAAAAGTTTATTAATTTGTATAAGTAATATTATACATTTTTTACTACAAAGGAAAAATCAGGCTGCATTCTTTAAGTTTCCAGAAAGGGTACGAATCAGGTAAACTTGTCGTAAAAGCAAATAAGTACCTATATTTCTGGACGAGAACGAATATCTTATGTGGTTCTGACAAGGATATATGAAGTTTAATATGGCATTCTTTTAGGATGAGTATCTAATTGATCAGACAGAAGGTGGTATCAGTCTACGAGGTGGTAATTAATCCATATTGGATGTAAGAACGAAATCTCCATTCAAACTTCCTCAAATTATTAAGGTATATCCGAACTATATTCTTGGTATTATCTTCATTATATTAACCAAACCATAACCATATTTAAACCCTATCTAGAATACATATTGCAAAATATTTAGCTAGTGTAAAATAAGAATGTTGCATGCTTTTCGGCGGATACAGTATGAGTAAAAATTTAAAACATTTTACACTCATGGCAATAAAAATAAGAAACTAAAAACCTCGTTTGGCAAAGAGTTCGAACTGCTGTAAAAAGGGTTAAACCAAAGACAGTATAAGCTAATTATTAGTATTATTTTTATGTCTTTGGTAACTGTGAAACCAAAAGCACAAATTATTCCCCCCAAAATGTTAAAAAAAAATTGCATAACTCTGCCAAAAAAGCATAAATTTCAATTCGGAAAACTTTTCTATGACAGTTTTTTCTAGGTTAACAAATCTGCATACTAAATTTAAAATTTTAAGAAATCAAAATTTTGTTCAATTTTTGAGAATTTTAATGATGTAACCCCTTATCAAATTTTGAAAAAATTACAAAATTTTTTTTTTCTTCTAAACAGGCCAGAAAGTAGCGCCTGTTGATGCTGATCAAGAATATAAATGGTTTATAGGGTCGGAAACGCCAGCTTCATTGAATAAAAAACACAAGAGCAATATTTTTGTTTTCAATATAGTTTTATTTTTTCCTTTATTTTAATATAGTTTGTTTGCAGTTATTTCGTTTAAATTTATTTGAATTGTTTCCTCACTTACAAACTAATTAATAAATTAATAGTTAGCTTAAAAAGATACTTAAAATAGTATAACTCAATGGAGAAAAAAAACTAAACATGAAGCGCATGAAGAAGATGGTTTTGCATAGGAATACAAATCATAAAAGGGAAATACTATCAACAGAATTACTATGGGGTTCGGGGGGATGGCATTATAGTTTGTGGTCTCTCTGTCCGTTTGTCCGTCTGTCCGTCGCTCTGTCCTTCCGTTGATTGAGCCGCGTAGACAGCTAGTTTTGTGCTCTTCAGTTTGGAGTATTATACTTGGCTCTACTTCACTTAGTTCGTAGCTTTCTTGTAGCTCTTCTTTATATTCTTTCTTGTGTATTTTGCCAGGGAAGCCTTAGACAATCAAAGTCTCCGCAGGCTGCTCGTGTGCCTCTGGGGCCGGATCCTGTGTGTCCTGGCATTCCCCATGAGTGAGTTCACACCTTGGCTGAGCACAAAACTTGGCGTCTACGGGGCCGTCAACTTCGGACCGAGGGACACAGCTCCTCTAATCTCCTTCAGAGAGATTTATTCCTTCATGTTGTCAACACTTTCATTTCATGGCTGCAGCAGTTTTACATTGTTTGACTTATAGTTATACAAGTTTTTAGGATTTGTCGGTCGTGTAGAGTGCGTTGGGGATTGGGGCACAATCAAGGAAAATGGGGGAAAAAAAATCCTATAACAGATTTCGTACAAGCATTTGGGGAGCTTTCCAAACTAAGATTAATATGAGGAGTTATCAACTAAATACGAGATACAACAAAGAATAATAGGACAAGAATTCTAATCATCATTTTACAAATTTTTGCTTTTCGTTTTTCATGGGATCTGCACATCGTGACTTTAGAAGTGTGTGTTCTTTTGTTTGTTTTTTAGTTAGTTTTACACAATATTTACAGGTATTTTGCAGATACTTTAAGAGTTTAACAAACAATTACGATAAGCTTTCATTTTGTTTGGTTTTCGAGTGGTTCCTCTTGTTCATTTTCGATTTTCTTTCATAGCTTTACAATATGTTTTCTTGTGTTGTTAAAAATATATAGCTTGAAAATATGCTAGAATTACTACAATTTTCTACGTGTTCTTTTGTTTTGTTTAAATTTGAAACATGCATATTTTTATGATGTAACTAATATTTGCTGTGTTCCTTTTGCTTTGCTTGTTTTTTCTTTTCCTTTTTACACAATAAAAGTAAGAGTTAAAAGTAAATTATAAAATAGCAGCTGGCCTTTTGCATGTATTTCATTGATTATTTGTATTTATCGATCATAGTTAGTTGTGTTTGGAAATTGGGTTATACTTGTTTATCCTCTGCCCCGTTCTCTGTGTTTCTTTTTGCCTTTTTTTACAATTTACATCTTATGTCTCTGACTGCACAATGCAAATTATCACATGTTTTTCATTTAATTTCCCTCCTGATTTCTGGTTTTTCCCAAGCACTCTCTATTATTTTTGTATTTCTGCTGCCGGTTTCTTTCTTTCTTTCTTTCTCTGATATCCCTTTGATTTTCATGGCTAAAATTCTACTTTCCGCAAGTATTATTTCAAAAGCCAGTACATTTATATGTGGGTTATGTGTGTGTGTGTGTGTTTTTATGCTTTACATGTTTTTATTCGTAGCGTTAACAACACGGAAACAAACGGTTAAACAAAACTAAAAAAGTATTAAACAAAAAAATAAGAGGAACAGCGCAGCAGCGCAATGTTAAAATATATTAAACTCCTAATCGCGAGTTAACAGCAAACGTTAACAGCGCCAGCCGCAGTCGCTGTTAGCGTGCAGTCTATCTGTGTGTGTGTTTATTGATGTATGTGTGTGTGTGTGTCTGAAGGTGTAGGTGTGTGTGTGTTAAACAAATATCACAATCGAGAAATTAACAAAACGGCGGCTGCAGCAGCTCAACACAGCTCAAACATCATAAACAGCCAGCAGCAATAACATAACAGGCAGATTTAACCGCTGGTTAGCCACTGTAAACTGGCTGTTATTGCTGCTGTTGCTGTTGTTGTTGTTGTTGCTACTCTGTGGCCTAATACTTTCGCTGCTCTCCTCGGCTTCGTCGCCGTCTCCCTCATCATCATCATGTTTTTTCGAGCGAGTTAGAAGGGGACAAAGCTGAGTTAACATTACAAGGTGTTTTCATTCTTATAAAAAACGACGTTCATTATTCAAACCCAGCCGAGTGGGCGTTAAAAAACAAACACTACCGAGTTACGTGAGCCTGGCCCAGCTTAGGACATGGGTCCGTTGACTGTGGGTACCGCTCCTGCTGCCACTGCCGCCGCTGTAACCTGCTCCACCACCGAAACATCGCTGTTGTTGCCGCTGCCGCTGCTAACCCCCGAGACGGATCCATTCTCGGCGCTGCCATTGGGAATGCTCGTGGGCGCCGCCGTGGACGCTGGACTAGTGGCAACAACCGGTGCTCCGGTGTTGCCCACCACCACAGCTGAGACGGCACCTGCCGCCGCCGCAGCTACTGCTGCTGCTGCCTGTCCTGCGGCAGTTGGGGCAGAAGTCGGCGGTGCCTGGATGGCTGGCGTGGCCGGGGGAGCGGCCACTGCCGCCGGCTGTTGACTGCCAGCAATTTGAAGCTGCATCTGGATCTGCTGCAGTGTCTCCGGCGGTATGTTCGACTTGAGAATGCTGTTCTCCACCTCCAGCTTGCTGATCTTGTCCATTAGCTCGGAGATGCGCTCCTTTAGAACCTCCACCTCCTCGCGCACCGCAATCATGAGATGCGACTTGACCAGATCCTGGAAAGGTAAGAAGGTAGGGAAAATGTTGTTTAGAAAGAGGTTTTGATTGGAAATTTTATCTTAGGGTAATTATAGTACATTGCTTTAAGGAAACAACCTATTCTTATCCTGAACTGAAGATATTCTAATTTTAAATTGAAATTCAAGTTATTCTCACGTTTTCTTAATCTTTACCCGAATAATACACTGTAAATATTTGGTATTTGTAATGGAAATACAAATAATTAAAAGAAAAGAATTAGATTTTCAGAGGCCACAAAGATATTTCATAAAATCTGATGATAAAGTTTCCCTTACACTTAATTTACAACTTTAATGGCTTAAATATCTTCTCTACAGAGACTGTAAATGTTTATATTTTCAGAGCAGTTGTTGCCATAATCCCCCGTCTGAATACCCTCTTGTAATCCCAATACAGGTAAAAAAAAGACAGGTATTTGCAAAAAAGATTAACAGTGGACTAACATCCTGTTCACACTTGCAGAGACTGACTCATTACAGCGTCTGCTGCTGCTGCTGCGTTCAACATTTCAGCGGGGCTTCAGGCCATTCATAAATCAAATTTTTGCTACAATGTTTGTTCAGTGTGGCGTGTTGGCTTTATATTGCTGTTGGCTTTATTTTTATTTGCCGTGTAAATGTAAATGGTTCCCCGAAGAATCAAAAATGTGTTCGTGTCATTGTCAATGCCACAGAAGAGAACACGTCATCGGGCAAAAGGAAAAGAGGGGAAAAAACAAAACCAGACCAAAGCCACACACACAACATCCATCCATATTCATGGCTCACCTGACTGCACCATGTGAAAATTTAATAAACCTATTAAAGAGGCGGAAAGTCGAAAGGAAAACGCGTGTGCATGCAAACATTTTTTTGTTTTTCTCTTTCTTTTTTTTTGCCAGAATAATCGCATCCATTCCCTTTCATTTTGTGTGCATTTAATGGCACGTGTTCAGGTGAATTTTCCTAGGTTTAATGTACGTCAATAGAGCGACGACATTTTTGGCTAAAAAGGTGGTTTTTTTTTGTTGCTGGCTGCTGTCGATGACATTCGCCGTTTGCCAGCAGTTCCGTTTCATGAAGAGTCGAGTTTTCTTTTTTTCCCGACTCGACGACAAAGATGCGACTCTCCACATGCGATCTCTATAAATAGTCAGCTTTGGCTGTGGATGCTGTAGCACAGGCAGTGCTTTCGTCGTCGTCTTCACTTTCAACAATTTCATTCGACATTTACTGTGTGTGTGCTGCTGTTGGTGGCCTGGTTTTTTTCAGGCAGCTCGAAAAAATAAAAGTTGAGAGTGCTGCAGCCGGGCCATCATTAAAATTTCAAAAAAGGAAAAATATAAAGCCAAAGCAGGATATAAAAAAAGGCAAGGAAAATCTTTATTTAAAATAAAGAAATTCCTTAAAAAATTGAAATAAAAAACCCAATTAATCGAAGAACTCTGAACCCTCCGAGCATTTCGCCCATTAGTCATACTACAAATTCTATACGATATGCCATAATATAAATACATATATCCACCAAAAGCATGAGGATGAGGCATGGAAAGCCATCAAAAAGTCGCATGTTCTGGCAGCGGTGCCAAAAAATAAAACACACAAAAGAGCAAATACAAAATTATATTTTGCACGTTTTTCGCCTGTTTCTGCGGCAGCTAATAAATAATTTTTATAAAAATACATAATTGTATTTTTAGAAAAGCACAAACACACACACGCGTGATCAATAAAATATTTTAGGCAAAAAAGAGTGACAGAAATCGGATTACCAAAATTAGAAGTCAAGTTGATAAAGACCCAAGAGCAGACACCAGACAGAAATCGGTTGGAAAGGTAAAAAGCGAAAAAAAAACAGCAAGCTCGGAAACAATAGCAACCCGCTTTTAACAAATGCAAACCGGTTGAAACTGCTTTGGCTTGTTAACAATAAGGTGCAAAAAAGGTACACTAAAAAAAGAGTGAAAAAAAACTCGAAATATGGTTCATTAAATTGTTTTTCAACAAAATACAGAGGCAGGTGTGTCTAAAAAAAACTTTGTTTTTCTATCATTCTTCTCTCTCGGCATTATCAGGTTTTTGCACAATTTATGGAGGGTTATACCTCCCCAGATAAGCTGATAAAACCGAGATAGGAAAGGGGTCTATATATATAGAGAGAAGTCATTTAGAAGAGAACGCATCACCACCAAGTCTGGTATGCTAATTATACACACACTCTCGCCGAGATACACACAACACACACACAGCGTGTTGTGGAGAGGGTTTTCATGGGGTCAGGTCACGCGCTTTTCTTTGCCTTCTCCTAAACTGAGGTATCTCACAACAAAAAACACGTCTCTCCTCTCGGTTTTCTCGTTTCTCGCTTCTCGAAAATCATCTCATATGCAGTTCTCATTTCGGTTTTTATTTTTTCGGTTTCGACTGCACTTCTCAAATAAACATGGCGGCCACACACACCACCACCGCACACACACTCGAGGTTTTATTCTTCTTTTTTTTTTCAGAGTACACTTGTTCGAGGTCCTTAGGTAGCCAGAAAAGAAATGAATATCATGTGGTTCTTTCGATTCCTTTGTCTCAAAAAGAACAAAGGACTCGATTTTCCTTCTGTATAACTCTTTTTTTGTTAGCATTTTAGGCTGAGTAATTTATCAGCTAAAATAAATTGACAAGTGACAAGTTTTTTTTTTGTGGGTTTTGTTTTTGCTTCAAACACTTTTTGACATTGAAACGCCACTAAAACGCGCGCAGCCTCACATGGCCAGCCAAAAAAGACGAAAAAATCAATAAAATTGCATCTAGAGACAAGGTAAACTTTGGGGGTTGTGGGATGGGGTGGTGGAGACGAGGGGTTTTTTTCTATGAGTAGGGATTTTTCCTAGTTATACATACTTTTGCATTGGGCACCATCACATAGCAGGGACTGTCGTAGCCCTTCTGCCAGATCTCATAGAGCCAGTTCTCTGGCTGGCGGAGCGACATTGTGCCCATCATATTTGGCTTTTTGGGTTTTATTGGTTGATTTTCACGGGGTTTTTATGCTTTTTGTTTCTTTGGAGACTCGATTCTCCTTCACTTTTCAGCACTTTTTATTAATTTGAGTTTTGGGGATCACAGTTTTGGGTAAAAATGTCTGTATTTCACTTCTTTTTTTCTTTATCTTATTTTCTTTTCTCAGTTTTTTCTTCCCGTTTCTTTTTCGGGGGCTCAGTTTTGATGTGTTTGTATGGCAAAAGTTCAGCAATAACTGAATTTGCTTTTCAGCTTTTTTGTGAGATTTACGAGACCGGCGCAGAGCTTTTAGCGATTTAGCGAGCTTTTCTCGATTTTAGTAATTGCTTTTAAAACAACTTTTGGTCTTGCTTTTACACGAATTAATATAATTCACAACGGCAAGTCTCTTGTTGGACTTTTTGTATAAAAATATTTGTTTTAGCAGTGTCTTGTGTTTTTTTTCTCTAAATATTTTAAAATATATATTTTTTTAGAGCGATGTGGCGTGTAGCGAGCTGAACTGGCGACTCAACGTCTGCGTGCAATTAGCGTGGATTTTATATGAAACGGCAGCGCCATTTACAGAGAGTATCTCACGAATACTGATGGACAAGACAAGGCACGCTGCCAGATACAGATACACAGGAGAGCGGCGCTCGCTTGCTCTCCCATTGCGCACTTCCACTCAGAGAGAGCGTGTGTGGCGATGGCTCTCTCTTTGACTCAAAGCAACTGCCAACTTATGGGTATTCGGTATTCGTCAGATACTCTCTCTCTCTCTGTTTGTTTTGACGCGAGTGTTTCCCATCAATTTACAAAGGCTTTGGCTATTTATTTAATCAGCATACAATATATACGAATTCGAGCTGCCGCCGATTATTTGCCAAATGTTTGACCGGTTTTTTTTCTTCTAATTTTTTTTTTTTTAATTTATTAATCAGAAAAAAAAGCGAAACATATGTACTCCGTTTCGGTTTGGTTTTTTGCGACGCAAAAACTTTACGACACTTTTGTTTATCATCCATTCTCGCCGCTCACTTTGGCCACTCTCCTTCGCTCTTTTATTTTTACTTGTATCTTTTTGGTGGGACGTACATACGTTCTTGTAGATACTTTTTCGCCACGCGGTGGTTTTCGATTACTTCGGCATTTCGTATTTATTTCTCAGGCTGGCTCTCTTTTCTGTCAGTGGCAGGGGGTTGGATTTTCCTCCCTTTTGCGCATTGCCTTTTTACCCCGAATCGAATTAAGTTGGAACAAGTAAACAATCAACAAAATTCCACAAGGAAATTCAAGACTTTACATACATTTTATGAAGAAACTCAAAGGGTTTTGGGCTACCAATTTTTTTTTCAGCTTGAGAAAATACTGATAGTTACACTTGAGACAGTTTTTTATGCTTTAACATGGAAGATTTCTTCTGTAAAACTTTTAAAAATTATTATTCAAGTTTGGTTTCTAAAGAAAACTATAATTTTATTGGAATACTTGATTGTTTTTTGTCATGAGCTACATTTTATTCCCTGTTTAAGCTAGCCAAGTATTCCTTATGTAAATCTTAAGTCTTAGTTAGCTTAAAAATGTAAACCTTTCCATGACACATCATCAATAATTCCACCTTTGGCAATGACAAAATACTGCAAAAAAATTCAAGGGCTTCCGAAAAGACAGAATAAAAAAGTAAAACGAAGTGCGAGGCAGAACATTTGCAAAACAAATCGACCTGCAAAATGTAAAAAATAAAATAAATACCCACAGAATATATATGAACGGAACCGTATCGATTTCACGCGCTTGTTGAAGGAAGCGTTTTCTGTCAATCTATACTCTACACGCCATATAGATTCCGATCTATATAGGAACGAGAACGAACAATAGGTCGGCAGATGAACAACAAATTGTTAAAAGCAAAATAAAACAAAATTAATGAAACAAACATCCGCGTTAAAAATTATAAAAGAAATACAATACAATAAAAGAAAACAAATATGGCAAAACAATAATTTAATAGCCGTAGCCGTTGGGGGAGAGAGAAAAAACAGCAATTAAATGCACATTTAAATAAACAAATTGCGAGCTGTAAAGTAATATGTGAAGGAAGGAAGAGAAGTTACTTAATTGCTACGCAAACTGCGTAGATGACACCGAGTTGAGATTGGGATCTGGGTGGGGTTTCACTGGGTGGGGTTTTCCGAGTGGTGAAGGCGAGTTTCAGAAGATGCAAAGAGGAGTGTTGAGTGTTTGGTGAAAAGCGACGGCTGTCGGAATTCTGTCGAACTCCCGAAAGGCTCTAATTGCTCTAATGGGAGAAAACGATTCCGGATGTTTATAAATCAATTGCTTTGGGAGATTCTTAAGTTTTTACATTCAGTTTATGTTGACCACACTAATTTATACTACAAAATCTAATCAACAATAAATAAATTATATTTAAACCCTTCAAGGGAAAAAAATTTAATGTAAAGACTGCCATAAAAATTTATAATAACAAGGAAAGGGTATTTCTAATACCTAAAAATGTTTTGCTTTAACTTATTTATCATTATTTCTAAAGAGTCTTGGGGAATAAGTTATAAAAATTAAGCACTCATTAAGAGGAATGTCTTGTAATGGTATAATTAATGTAAGCTAATAATATTTGTTGACAAACTAGTCAAGCATTCATAAAAACAAATGTTGTTTATTCGGAAAACTTTTGAATGCGCGAAATCCCGAAAAACTTTCCTCTATAAACGACTGGCTTTTGTCGGTTCTAACAGCTTCAGTTCCACAGATTTTGCATGCACCCGTTGACTGTCTATCTACATATATGTATATGTACATATATATTCATTAAAATGCCACATATTGCATACAGATTCAAGCAACAAAGCGCATTCTTTCTTTGTTTCTATATATTCGAGAGTGTTTGCATTTTGAATCAACAAATGAAAATTTCCAAATCGTCGCCGCGTCTGGCAATCAATAAAATAAAAAAAAAAAAATTGAAACGCAGGGAAACCGAGATAGAGCAAGCCGGCAACAATAACAAGTCGAAAATGTTTTGTAATAGCTTGACCACCAACGGGCGGAAAGGGTGGAAAGCGAGGGAAATCATCACCAACAACACCCCCACCCATTGTCGTTCTCTCATAACAAATTTATACAAAAGCGAAAAAGTTATAAAATATTTAAAAATCCGAGACAAAATAAAAAAAATTTATACAATAAATAAAAGGAAAGATGTGTGGAAAATTACAGCATTTTTGTGGAAACAGTGAATGCCTGCTATAGAGAATAAATGCAAATACTTTTTAGAAATGATCAGGAATTAATATTATTGTGACAACCTAGCATCTTTATCTTTCAGGTTTTATTAGTTTACATTTTTGTTTTTTCCCTCTGAAAGTTGTTCAATATTTCGAGCTTTTACTGTAGCTATTGTTGATTTTAGCACGCCCCCAACACATGTATGTGTATGGTGGGTTATGGTGGGTGTGGTGGTGGTTGTTGTTTTGCTGTTGAACGGGTTGTTGTGTTCTGGGTGTGGGGTGTGTTTACAAGTGTGCTGGGGACAGTGGTGTCAAAATATCAGCAGGAAATAAGTCGTACCTAACACGAAAATATTTACTAAACAAAAGTCCTATAAAATATAGCGTCTACAAGCTTTTATAGACATTTTTCTGTCTAATTTTAATAAATGAAAATTAATAATATTAAAAAAAGTTTACTTTATTATTTATAAATCCACCTGTAAGCTTTATTTCCTCTAAAATCACGTCAACACTGACAACTGTTTAGCCTTTTTCTCACCGCATGCAGCGATTGTAATTAATTCTGATTCATTTGCTGGCGCGTGTCTCAAATTTGGGATCATCAGCAGCAGGGGAAAAGCAGGGAGCCCAGTTCCGTGTGTGGGAACATTTGTTCATTTAATTGCAGTTCTATCTTTTTTATAAAAGTATATAGTTTGGCTGGACTTTGGGACCTGTTGAACGAGTTTTAATGGGTTTCCATTTGTGCTGATAAGATAGGTTATCAAAGTGTAAAACCTAGAGCAACCCGTTGACAGGTTGTCTAACTAACTCACAGTCCTCGAAAAACATAGCTATAAAAATCTAAAGAGAGGGAAAAAGGGGGGTGTGTGGTAAACAAAGGAGGACAAATGAGTCGTCGTCAGGCAGTCTCCGGCATAATGCACAATCCATAACAAAAGTGGTAGTAGCTAAAGGTGTCCGAGACGGGCTGTCTCAGTTCCAGTCACAGTGGAAATTTACAAGTGTTTTCCCCCCACACTTAGACAGGCAAGAAAAACGCAACGAAGAGAGACAGAGAGAGAGAGAGAGACACTCTGGCAGTGGAAAAATATTGTTTATTATTTATTTCAGATTTTAGGTAACATTTCATATAACAAAAGAGCTTGACTGAGTTTTCAAGAGCCTGAGAGGGATCTCAAGAGCAGATGCTCAAGATCCGTATGGAAAATTTTGTGGAACTTTTGGTTGAATGATTACCAAAGAGCAAAAGTAATGGGACTTTTAACTTTTTTCAAGCTGTGACTCAAGCTCTTTTCAAAGGAAATGCCAAGAAAATCTCTGCAATCGCCTTGCTTCCTTTCCAAATCATCTTCGATTTGCATTCAAGCTGTTCTTTTTCTTTTCCAGCCAATGCCTTTTTTATTCCACCCCGTAAATGCAATTTATTGAGCTCGTTTAGAAATTTCACTTCTCTACTTTGGCCAATCGACATAAAAGGTTTTGATTAGTGATTTCCTTATATTGGCAACGCTAGCCTGCGTAGTATATCTCCGTATCAGTATCTGATAGATACAATTAGGCAATTATAGTTGGCAGACGTCTCAGCAGTACAAATTGATAAGAAAAAGAGGTAAACCTGTCCCCCGCCCAGTCCACGTGTCATCCAAGCGGATGAAAGTCAACGGAGACGAACCAGACACGCGCCGGAAAAAAAGTATATAGGGAAAATATATATATATATTCCGAGGCCTGCCCTAGTTTGTGTATAAATCATTATAAATAAACTACATATACACATATTTCTGAACAAATCATTAGGCCTACGCAGAATATTTCTTATGTTTATCTAGCTAGATCTCTGATGGGCTCTTTTTTTTTGGGGGAGGAAGGTAAACAAACCTAGTTGTGATTTCAGCAATAGGTTTGTTCTATTTGCCTTTGGACGACAACACGCGAATCACGCAAGAGTTGAGTGGGAAGAGACTCTGCTGATAAGAAGACACATTAAGACGAAGCTTATTTTAAGATCTGTGTGCTCAACAGTTCAGCTAGACAAAAAGGCAAACTGATAAGGCGAACCGATCCATCATCATCAACAGATGAGAGCTGATAGTGGTTCGGTTTGGTTCAGATTTTCAAACTGAGAATCTCGCCTGCCCTTTTTTTGTTGTTTTTGATTCTGATTCGCTTTTAATGAATTTCAATTGTCGGCCATTTAGCAGCCATACAGACACATACGTCAGCAGCTGTGTGTTACAACAAAATATTGAACAAAAAAATCAAAATAAACAAAGAAGTTCGCTTGGGTTGAGTTGAGTCTGCTTAGAACAAGTTTTGTCGTTTCTTTCTGAGATTAGACTTTTAATATATATATATTTTTGTTGATAAGCTTATTTTGTAGTTCCGTTTTCGTTGAGAATTTGATAAGATTCGATCGTTGAGCGGCCAAGGGAAACACCTTGAAGATAGAGTCCATTTTATATATATTTACTTGTTCACATAACGGTCAAGCAGCAGCTGCCTGTCAATATGTCGGTCCATCCATCAAACGGTTTCCCTTTTCTTTGGCTGTGACAAACATTTGTTGTCTGGGAACGTTATTTGGCACAGGCAGGAAAAATAAATATAAATACTACATGTTCGATTTTGGGAAATTGCAAACAGATGATCGACAGGTGTGGCGTGGTCAGCAAAAATGGAAAATCAAATGTCAGAGAGAAGCTGAGAACGGCAAACAGGGACAGCAGCCTGTGAAAAAATATAAACTGTATAATATATAGGAGACCCAAATTTGGTCAAGGGAATTTTTTTGTATATTTTGTGAAGAAAATATTAAAAAATCAATGGATTTTGGTTTAAAATTTGCTCTAATTTGTCTATTTTTTATATTTAACCTGCAATTTTTAAATAATTTATATTTCTTTTTTCAAAAAGCTTTTACATATTTGTTATATGCACAAAAACAAAGCCAAAATAACTAAAAAAAACTACAATTCCCCTTCTCTTAACAGCTCCTTCTTCCTAAACCAGACAATTAACCTTTACGATTCCTCCAAAAATACCCGCAACAGGTCATAAAACTTTGCGTGTCATTCGGATGCGAAACTAATGCGTCAGCCAGAGCCCAAAAATACGTAAAAATAAATGGCAAAATTGCAATTAAATTGTCGGGCGTCGTCGTCAAGTGAATGCCTGCTGTTGCACTTTTGTGCGAGCCATTAAATCGTTTTATGGCAGACACAACATCCCACAGATCGGTCACCCACTGCAGGTACTCTCAGGTGGTCCCAGCAGGCACTCACAGGTATTCCTCAGACATTAAACATCGGATCGGATCAGCGCCATCTGGTAGGAGGCCTGGCCCAGCCCAGACCGACCCACCCGCTAATTGCATTCGAATGCGCACGAATTTGTGGGCTGTAAAGAGATATGACCGCGGCACGTGTGGCTAATTAACTTTTCGGGGGCGATGTCAAGCATCGGAAAAGTGTCGCGACTTTTCAAGGCTGAAAAAAAGTCTAACAATTATTACTTGGAAATCCTTTCTATATAAAAGAGATATATAGCTTATTTTCTTGGTTTATTTTTAGGCCACTCGGTTGAATAGACTTTTTCTCATCTTGACCTGAATTTTTTTTCGAATGTTGCTATTTTTCTGGTTGCGTTCTGTTCTTCTTTTGCTCGTGTTTATTTCTGTTTAATAATAAAAACTCATTGAATTTGCATTGAGGTTTGTTTTTGCCTGGCATCCTTGTGGCCATTTCTTGTTCAACTATAATTTAATTGAAAAACTTTCACAGAATTTTAGTTGACAAGTTTTTGGGTTAAGGACAGACACGCAAAAAAGCCATTTTACTTGAAGGAAAATCAGCCTAATTGAAAAGTGTGTTGGAGATTCCAAGAACATGAGATGTTAGATGTTGACAAATGGCTGAAATTTGTTTTCTAAAACTATATTTTATGATTTTCAAAGACAAAACCATATTTATTCTTAAGAATGGCATACATCTTTCCTAATTTGCTTTCCCAGAATACGTTTAACCTATGTATCATTTATATTTTTTGCTCGCAAATCAAAAGTTCTTTTGTTTTTTCACCTCGTCCAAAGGGTCTAAAAAACTTGGTAAACAAATGAGGAGCACAAAGAGGAATCACGATAAAAAAAGAGCTACAAACAAAACAAAAGTGAAGAGCCTCCACCAAAAACAACCATTAATGAAAAATTAAAACTCAAAAGCGAAAAAAAAACAAAAAAAAAAGGCCCACAAATAATCATGAATTATTCAAGGCCAATCGAGGCAGTCACAATAGCACTATTTGATAGAAGTCTCTCTGTGTGTGAGTATCATTCGATTTCTGTGTTTACTATTTAGTGTGTTCTGTACCCCAGTGGGGCCTTAAAGCTTTCGGCAAAATAGTTCAGTTCCCCCACTGAAACTCACACTTTTTGGGGTGCTCTTTCAGCAACAGTTTGTAAAAAGCTCATCCCAGCAGACAAAGAGCGGACTTAGTGCGGATGGATCCAAAAAATGTATCGCAAATTCTCAGGACTATACCCGATAATGATGGCGTAAACGGTCCGCAATCGAAATCTTATTCGGATTCCGAAAATAAAAGCATTTTCTGTCACAAAACCTATGCCAGGTGATTAACTTTATAATCGTTTATGAGCCGGAATCGGACGATTTGTCCGCTTAAAACCCCCAAAACTATCATTTTCAGTATCATAAACGAAAGTTTTTGTCTGCTGGGATATTCTTCCTTCCCTAAACCCATTTATTACTTTTTTTTCTTGTTTTTATCATGCTCCTTAGGGATGATTTCACACATACTTCCTTCTTGCCAAAGTTCTTTATTCTGTTTTGTTTTTATCATGCTCTATTTGGATGATTTCCTTAGGGGTATATAGCAAAGACGCCTAATGCGAAGTAGCTTAATTATTTTGTTTTGCTAACGAACGCAGAGAAACAGACCGAAATACGCGATATATGTGTGGTTTGTATCTATTTTTGGCAATTAGCTGTCAAATAGTTCTATATCCATCTCTCGCCCACTGTAACAAGAACTATTCAAATATGTCAACACAATTCCCCTTGCCGTTCCTCCTCCAATTTATTTGTCATTTGTGGAATTTTTCCCTCACATTTTTTACCCTTTTGTTTTGATTGGGAATTTATACAAATTGAGTGTGTGTGGAATAATTTCAACTGTCTCATAAGAATATATATACGCATGAGTATATATATTGGACTGATGGACTTACGCCGACCGTTGGAGAACAACAAAAAACTGTTGTCTTAATTAGATATATTTTGTTTTGCTTTCGTTTTGCTTACCTGCAAAGAGAAGAAGCAGAATAAAGAGTGTCAAAAATAGGTAAAAAAAATGAATGTTGAATTTTTTTCTTAGACAAAATCATAAAACTGTCAGCGTCAAAATGAATTTCTAGGAATATATATGTAAGAAGCTGCCTAGAAAATATAGTAAATATGCGGGACCCAAATTTAAGATGATGTGGAATATTTTGTAGTTTAGACATTTTATAGTTTTGTTTTTAATATTTTTCCCTTGGAAGCAGCTCATAAATTAATTTAAATACGACTATAAATTGAGTAAATTTGATGTAGGTATCGGAATTTCAATTAATCAAGCAAATATTGCCACAAATTGAACACATAGTATTATTAAATCAGTATAATATCGGTTATGAACCGGCTATTTACCAGTAATAACTACTAATAATTCTTCCATCCTTTAAAAACATCCATTTGATTCTCGTTTCGAAAATCAATCTTAATTGGTATAAAGTATTATTTCTAGCTCGTAAATATCTCCGATAGAATTTCCTTAACGGAATTTTCCCCCGTCAAATGAAAGACAAACAAATGTTTCTCAATCGGTCTTTAGTTGAGTTATAATGCGGAAGCTAAAGTCGCCACAGTTTTTATATATGGGGGTCTAAACAAGCAGACAGACAGCAGAGCTCACACACAGATAGCTCTCCTCTTTGATATATTTATTGGCGTTTTGTTTTCGTAGAGACCGTCGAGACTAAAGGCGGGACCAGTACACAGAAAAAAGCCTAATGATATATGGTTGTTTTAATATTTAGGTAAGCATTTTGTGTTTGCAAAATACATATAAAAAAAGCCACAAATAAATGGAAGATTTAGGATTCTAAATATTAAAATTTTAAATCTAATAAACCTTTTCCTATCGATAAATAATCTCAATGTATTTTTAATGATGTGAAGGGGCAGTAAAGACTTTAAATAAGCCTTATTTTGTGAGTCTAATTTAGTAATCAGAAAAAGTTCTCCTTAATACATAATATAAACTATTTAAGAAGCTTTTCTTTTCTTTCTGTGCATCTAAAATAGACAACTTATGTTTTGGGGGAAAAACTTTCTGTGAGGGCTTAAAATTGCCATTTCGCCGTTTGTGGTTTTCACTGCTGGTTGCTTCAAATGACATATTGGTGTCAATTAAAATGCAAAAGGCCCAGAAATAAAGCAAAGACAAAGGCAGGGAATAAACAAACAAACAGGCGGCCGAGCAACAATATTAATCATCAATTGCAAAATTTTTTTATTTAAATTTAACAAGCAGAAAGAGAGAGAGGCAGAGCCAAACGCGTTTCGCGTTGGTGTTCAATCATGGCCAAATTTAAATCATATGTATGACAGAGAGCCCAGCCAGAGAAGGTAAGGTAGGTGTGTCTCGGCCAGGCCAATTGCCAAAGCGCACGCCACGCACACGCATGGCCAGCCAGCGCATTTCATTTATATATATATTTTTTCTGTAGAGATCAGCTGCGTCCAGTTCAGATCATTTGCAAGTTGTCGAACAGGTCTCCCCCCCAAAAAACAAAAAAGCTGAAAAAAACACATGTCGCACCTCGAAGACTGAGATCGATTAACGCATGTATTTAAATCAGGCGATGGCGTTGCCGCTTACAATTAATTCAAGTCAGCCAATGCACTTGAAATTAAGCTAAAAACGGAGAAAAGTTAATTGGTTAACGTTTTAGGCTGGCCATGTAGGCATATTTACATTTTTGTGTCGGCCACAAAATGATTAATTATTTTTTTAAATACAGGTTTTATGAAATTAGGTAAAAATCGAGAGAAATTTTAGGGGGAAGCCCTTTTGGTTATACTGACAAAATTTATAAATAAATATACAGAAAAAAGGTTCAAAATGTCACTTTTAAACTTGTTAAGAAGTTAAAAATTTATATAAATGCAGACATTTCCTCCCAACTTATATTAGACTACTTCCCTTAAATCCTTCAATTTTATTTCAAAATCTTTACAATTTCCCAATTTAATTTGTCAGATAGGAAACACTTTGGTTTCTTTAATTTCGAAATAGCACTTAAACCAAATCCAAATAAAATCTAAGGCAAAACCCATTTAGCAATCCTTGACACCGAGTAAACCCAGAGCGCTATCTGCGATCTCTCTCGTTGAACGCTTTTATATCCCTGCTATGAAATTCATTGGCAAATCTATCAGGTAGCCCACATATAAAACATACTATATACTCGACGTTAACAACCCACAATTGAAAAAAAGCTTTAAACTTTGAAACTGGTTTCGGTCTCACTGTGATGTCACTAACCCAATTAGAAAGCAAGTACCGGCCACAGCAACCCGTATGTATCCCAATCCGGCAAAATCCGAACCCCAGACAAATGGTTGCCATCAAAATTTGGCCATAATAAATTACTGAAAATAAATACACACAACTGAGGGAGATTAAAAGCTTTAGCAAAAATATAAAATTCATGTGTATTTATAGCAGTTTTAGTCAATTTTTGGGATGGCAAAAAAAAATTAATTAGGTCAGCAACTGTTTTTGTCATTTCTCAATATTATTTTCATTTTTTTGCAGCTTTCTGTATGAAACGTTTTTATGTTTTAAGCAATTTTTTCGTGAATGAATAATTTGCCGAGCCGCTTGGCAACAAAATTGGAGAAACAGACAGACCGACAGACATATAACGCAAAATCGAATTGGCAAAAAATGGAAAAACTTTAGTTGTCAAGTACAGTTGTGTGAGTGTGTGTGACAGTTGGACAGCTGATTGACATATTTAGTTGTTGTGCAAAGTGGCACACGGACCATGGGCCAAAAAAATATATAATTATTCACCCGAGGGGAGAAATTGCTTTAAGCACGCCTTCTATTTTTTTTGACACACCTCCCACAAGCACTTTAAATAAAATTAAATTTGCCGCCGGATCCAAAGGTCACCAACTGTGGGGGCAAGAAGGTCTAGGACAGAAAAGGCGTCTGCTGCCTAAAGTTGAAAAACACTTGGCAAGGTTTATAAACTTTATATTGTGCCAAGTTTTTGTTTACCTTTGATCACCTTTTGTTTGTTGCTTGATTTATCATCATCAACAGCAGCAGCATCATCGGATCGCACGTTTGCAAAATTAAAAGTGATTAAGAATACATTGAGCTTTATTTTTCATTTCAGCTTTGCTTCCTGCATTTTGAAAAAACGCTTTTATAATGATTTTTGCTCGCGTGCCTCTACCGGAGAACAAAGACGGAAGATATTGCCTAGAGTTCAGCGTATATGGCACAAAGGTCAATATATCTCTAAGCTGTACATTTACTCGGCTGGGGGATTAACCTAACAAACAATCGTTCAAATCGAACGACTGCGGTTAATGCTAATAATCACAAACCAAACGAAACCAGTTTGTGACGTTCACGAAACTTGTTTAATATTTAACACTGCCAAGAGAAAAATTTAATTAACATTGGTTTTTAGAGACTGAAAGTTTTGTGAATTAGAAAACATAAACATTTATACTATTTGGCAAACTTTAGGTATTTTTATTGTGATTTTCAAGTTCCGCCTTGTGCAGGAAGCTGGCCGTCAAAGCAGCAAAGAACAAAATTAATTACCTTGTGACTGAGCGATGAGCCAAAAATTAAATTTGATATTGACTAAAATTGTTTGGCAGTAAAATCGTTTGCTAATTATATACATAGCTAATATATAAGAGATAACAGACAAAGCACTCACACACACCCCTCTTTAATAATCAAATGTTTTCAAATATTCTGTTTGGCAATAATGAACATCATTAAGAGTCTAAAAGCCATGTGAAGTGGTCGCCTCTTGGGAATTTGGAAACTGTTGATAAACTGTGCACATGTGCACTAATTCCCCAAAGTGTGGAGATAAAGCCGTATTCCCTTATGGTTTCTGGGTTTATTTTTATTTTTTATTTATATTTATTTATTTTTTAATTTTAATTTAATATTTTAAATATTTTTTTTCTATAATGAATAGCAATAAATAATATTGAAACATTATCTAAAGTACTTTTGACCTTGTGGTCTCTGTTATAATAACTTCTACTCGCTTTAAGACCCTTTTAAAATAAGGAAAATCCAAATCTATTCAGTTCTCTGAGGTTTTAGGAACTTCCAAAGCCAAGATAATGCCCCAACAAGGGCAGCTCCAAAGTTTGCTGCACTTTGCATTTGTATTTTATGAAAATTGAGCGCGCTTGGCAACAGCAACTTCGCCAAGCCTAGCCAGCAAACAAAACATAAATGAAAAATCAACTGCATTGGGTCTAGCTGAGTGAGTGTTCAATGTACATATAGTATACAGACATGTATTGGCGATAAAACTGACCCACTTTTGGAGCCGCAATGCACGTACAAATAAACAAAACAAAAACAGGCGGGCACAAAACTCGAACGACAATTGCAACTTAAACTAAAGGCTATCTCGCAGTCTGGCTACGAAATGTTGAATGTCTGGTCTCCCGAGTGTTTAGATTGGATTTTAGAAGCGTTGAGACGACGAAACCCGTTTAAACCTAGCACAACAAGGCTTACGTTGTTGCAAGTGCAAACTCTCACCCGAACTTCACACCCAATTGCGACGCCTACGGGATGCAACCTTGAAGTTGGAATACAAAGTTCGATTCGTGGAACTTTGCTATTCGCCTGCCCCGAACTCTAATTGCAGTAAACAATTTCCCGCTAAATTGTGGCATTTGTAAGTCATTAGGGGGTAGCTTAGCCACCTCTTGGGAGGAGGTTCGTGGGCTGAGCTCATCATGGGTTTTTTTATGGAAAATATTAGCTCATTGCAGGTCTACCTTTCGGTGTGTGCTACTTGTAATACGTACAGTGCTTGCCGTCTTGCATTTCACGCGAATTGAAAGTCGCCGACCTCGACGGAGTGGGAAGAATATAAAAAACAAAAGGCCAGAATCAGATTGCATCGAGTTCTAAGGAAATCTCTTCTTGGGATTTCATTTTGAACGTGGTCTTCGCATGTATTACAAAAGCGCCAGAGATCATCATCATCTTCATTATGTGGGTTATTGTGATACTGCAGCACGTTGTGACGCAATTTGATTCTGAATAGATGACGTCAGCACGGTGGCTGTGACAAAGTTCAGTTGCATGACATTTAATGAGCTCTCTAGGGATGGTAATAAAATCTTTGGGATCTGGATAATACACACAGGTTAAAGTAAAGATTTAATTAATCGATTTTTTATCGATTAGAAATAGATTTTTGTTATTTAGCAATCAATAAATATCGATGTTAGTCGAAAAAGGACTTTCGGATATTAAATAAAATTAAACTTATCGACATTAATAATAATAATAATCGATATTAATCGATTACATTCTTTTATTTCAATATTCTAGTACTATTTTCCTACTATAATATCGATTTATTTTTTGTGTTTTAGCAATCGATATATAAGTCTATAAAAGATATAAGATTCTAAATAATACTACAGTTAACTATGTTTCAGTATTTATCGATTTGGTAGCATTCTTTAACATACTGAATCAAGGAATAGACTTTGTATCGACAGTAGATCCTTATCGAGTAATTACCAAACAAAGTAAACAGGATAAGAGCCAATGACTGTAATCACCAGACTATTTCAGGTCATCTGTGTTTTTTGTTTGATTTTTTCATGCTTCGACCCAGGTCATGGGACCATCGCCAGAGCTATGACTACCATAAACTATAGACCAGCCCAGATCGACTGATAGACACGCAGCGGCAACGGCAGCACAGCGGGAGCCTTAGCGTCGGTGCCACGTCTAATTAGTACTTAACTGGCTCGAACCGTTTGGTTTGGGCTTGGGATAAAGTGACTGACTGACCGAATGGCGATATATGTATGTAGTATCGATTCTGACGTCAATTGTTTGAAAATTGCGGTGCTCATTGTCAATGCAATTAGAGGTATTGAACGAATAGATCATGATACGACCAGAGGTGGAAAACGACGCCCAGCACTTACTTACTTAAGCATTAGTTATCGATACTCTGACAGAGCTCTGGAACCTTGAAGGAATCGTTTTGGACATATGTGATGATTCCAGCACGGATCATGTAAGAGATCATGGGAACGACCTAGGTAAGGCACGTGGCCAGAACACGCTTTTGTGTGCCAGAGAAGATAAACACCACAAGTCTAAGCCCGATGTTTACCCATCCTGGAGCCGATTCTTGTGTATGTATTATGCAACCATCAATGTGTTATTTCTTATCTACCCGATTGTCTGGCTGTCTTGGAAAAGTAAATTATTTAATACTATTTTTTCTCTTCGGACTTGTTTTCCCACTCTAGAAACTCCCCACACTTGCACAAATATCGGGTGAGTGGTAAAAACCCAACACAACCCGCCTAGAGTCAATGTGTTTTCATACTTTTTGTTTTTTATCTTATCTGTCATGCTTTTTATGGTCTTGTTTATGGGTTCTGCATTTTGTTTTTCACAAAAATGTCGAAAATTATAAAGCCAGTCCATCATCAACGAGGCAACGACGGGGGCTCGACAAAAGCCAAGCCATTCGATCCTCACATCGAGCGAAAATAAGGCTCCATAAATGTCATTAAGTCATTAAGTTGTCTTAACATTTCGACTTCTCATGGTTATCTTGTTGTTTTTTCACAACTTTTTCTTCGATTGACGATTGTTTGGTTAGGAAATTTTGGGCTTTACGATTTCCGATTTGCAAAGAAAGCTGAAGACTCTTTTTATGGGGGCTTTGTAAATATTTGTGGGCAGAAATGATAAATGAAAGGGGTTAACAATAATAAATTTGTTAGGAAAGGCATTCCTAGTATATTTATCAGATTGTGTGTGGCATACCGATCCTTATAATCATAAACCACCAAGGTTTTGCTTACATCTCTTACCTTGACTAGAGGGTATTTTGTATTACTAAAGTCTAGTCTCTGGCTATTTCAGCTGATAAGCATTATTATGCTCTGTGCCTGGTTTTATTGTTTGTGCCAGTTCAAATCAATTATTAAATATTAGTATAACCTAAAAAGCTTATCAACAGAGGCTCTCGAGTATGGAAGCGAACGACCTAATCATTGGCGCCAAGTCTTCTATTGTTTTTCTTTCTTTATATTTTTCTGCTTCTATTTGTTTTCCTCATCGATTGAAGTGTACGCAGAAGTATATAAAAAGTCAGAGAGATTAGCATAGAATTTGGAGCGTGTGAGTGGCTGTCATGTATTTCTTATATAGAGTATATATTTGATAGTAGAGCTCTCTGAACAAAAGCAAATCCGTCTTTGATCGGAAAGCAGTGACGTCACCCCAGATCTTGTTGCCTTGATTGATAAGTGATAAAAAACAACGAATAAGAATGATTGTTTAAGGAAGCAAAAATCACACACTTCCGCCTACTGAAAGGGTCGTGCCTCATTTATTATTTGTTTTGCTTTATTTTTATGTACTTTGCGTGGATTTGTAAAACAGGAAAATACTGTAGCTGTCGCTGTCGCTGTGGCGGTCATCTCGAAAAGACTGCTGCAAATAAATTACATTTTTATTTGACGCGCCTTTGTCTAAAAAGAAAATTCAGTTCTTTCTTTGCCCATTTCAATGCTAACGTGACTCAAGTCAAGGAATACGCCACAAAAACCGCAGACCGCAATCCGCAGTCCGCATTTTCCCTACGTGACAACTCAACTGAATGGGTTTAAGAATATATTTTGTGTATATATTGCAAAAGGAGATCAAAAAAGAGGAAGTGTCCTAAAATATGAATGATGTGCGACATCTGCTGGGGTTAGAGAACTTTCCCGAATGCGGCCGCACCTTGTGGAAAATGTAAAAGGAAATCATGACTTTAAGTGTCTGAAAATGGGATCATGTTTTCAATTTACTAAATTCTAAAAATTAAAAGATAATGAAAGGCGGAGCTTTGTCTGGCGGCAAACGCCCAAAGCCAATTCCATTTCGGTGATTGCGTGTTGAGTAATTATAATAATTATCGCAATGAAAACAAGCACACACAATTCATATACACAGAATTTTTGCACATTTGTGTTGTGTTGCCTTTATTTGCTCATGAATTTTCAAACAATTTATGGCTTTTTTGAAGTGTGGCCGAGAGATAAGCGCGAAAAAACAGTCTGCCATTTTTTTCTTTTTTGTAAACAAGACAAAAAGCCTGATAAGCCAGCGAAGGGAGGGAGCTCATAAAAATGAAACACAGCCCCCCAAAGTCACATATAATAATATTTAATATTTCTTTTTTTTTTTCCTTCCCCCCATTCAAGGTCAACAGCAACAGTAAGAGAGCTGAGAAGTTAAACGCATAAATTCTGAGGCACAAACAAAAGTTAAGACTGAGGGAAAATACTCGTACTTTCACAAAGACACAGAGAGAGGGAAAACTTTGCTTCTAGGTGGCTAGAAAGGAATTTGAAAAGAAAGACAAAAAAATAAGAGAATCGAAATGAAATGCGTTGGTTGTGGCCCAAAGAAAGTGGCGGCGAGAGCAATTCAATTGACCCAAATGACCATTATGGGTGGCAGGCAAGCAGCTCTCAGCTCCAAGCTGCAACTGCCTTTGCAGCGTCGCTATCTCTCAATTGGTTTTCGTGGAAAAGGAAAAGTTGATTGACTTTAAATGAGGCAAAAATCAAAAAGCATGCAGCAACAGTAGCTAGTTGCCACAGCACTAAATGTGTCATCAAGTTCCGCTTGTAATTATTTATTGGCTACGATGCTTCGCATAATAAACAAGTTATGGTGAAGATTTACTCAAGGATCTCTATAATAAATTCATAAAAAACAACTCATAGCTTTATATTCAGTTAAAGAGATCGGTTTTTCTCATACAGTAAAGACTGGGTTAACCCCTTACAGGTTCTTATATACAGTTATGGCCTAATCAAACCCTGATTGCAATAACTTCAAGTTTATTAGGGTTGGCAACCATCTTAGCTACACAATAAAATTTGGTTTTCAGCCAGCTGAAGTCATTGAAACTTTTATTTCAACCGATTACACAGTCTCAATAGCTTGATTGTTCGATTAGATTGCCAAAAACACTTGAGAAGCAATTTGATTATTCGCCGTAAGTCATGAATATCAATGGCTTTCCATTCATAACTATCTGCCACAGTTCATTTCAGTTCATTGAAAACAGAAAAATGATTCGATGAAAAACCAATTGTCATCATCTTCTTCGGATCGAGACTCTTGTGCTGGGCTTTTTAATTGGGTCTAAATATAGAATCCACCATTGAAATGCATGCCATCTGAGTGCGCACAGCACATTCAATTCAATTGAACTAAATTTGTACTTCATGTACACAGTCGAGAATGAACGAGGAGGGCCGCCACTTGATTGAATTGTATCTTCTGCTGCCCCACTCGAACAAAAAGATACTTCTCTTCTTGGCGCTATTAATGGATTTTCAGAGACTTGAGACCTTGCCTAATCGAGATTAAGAACTGACCATCAAGAGTACGCATCTTTGGGTTCGAAAAACAACGTATGTTTTCACGGTCAAAAGTTCAAAAATGTTCAAGTGACGTCTCTTCTTGAGTTGTTTCTTGATAAGAATTATTTTATGACAACTTTGGCCCATTATAAAGATTACGGATTTCATGTTTTTATTCGCATTCTTATCATTTTGGCGCTGTGTACATTTTATGACTGACGGTCGTATTTATAAATGTCTGATATAAAACAATTAAGAAGTGTTGAACTTACCATTGCCTGTTCGATTTTGTTGTCAATCGCAACTGCACTTGTTCCAGATGCACTGCAAATAAATTGATGGGGAAAAACAGAGATTAGTTAAAGTTAAATCAAGAGTTTGCCATAACTAAATTTAATCAAACAAAAAGTTGAAAGCGAAATTATTAAGCCTCGAAAATCATCTATTTAATAGCCTCATCATCATTCCCATTTACCGCTCAATTAAAAACAAATCATACAATCTTTCAAGTTGCCATTTTTTTAACGCCTCAAGACTTTTGCGCCCAGACGAAACCAAAGACCTTCAAATGATAGTTATTTTTGGCCATCTGACCTTGCTGAAGCCAGACACAAATTGAGGTCAATATGACAATAAAAACTTCCTCGAAAAAAAAGCCCGATCACCGAATAAAACACGCAAATCTCCCCATCTAATTGCAATGCCAAATGAGCAATTAAATTGTCATAAGACCAAAGTGAAAGATGAATGGCACGGAAAGTCTTCAGTCTTTTTTTTTTTATTTCACTGACTTTAAATCCGATATAATGAATTTGTATGCAATCAAGCGTGTTTTTAAATACTCCTCGAATGGATCAATCAAAAACAGTTTGGCATATTTCCTTAATTGCCGAGTAGTGCTGGCAAAAGTGCAAATTATAGCATCGATCGATTGGCATCAAATTATGCAACCATGGCGAAAACTAGAAAAAGCGCCCAACTATCAATAAAGCCAACCCAGCAATTTTTTTGCAAGCCCCCCCATATATAGCACCATATTACATACAAGAAGTTTTGTGGTATAGAGTATATAAACTGGATTTTTGTTCATTTATGTTCTAGGCAAAACTCTAGCTTACTCTGCAGCTTTTAGCGCTCACCTTGAGGTTAAACGAGATTCAAATGTTGCCGGTAAACGAAGTTATTGCCGGTTTTTTAAGACTGGCTTTTGCATAAACCTTTCAAGGACGTTTTAAAAAGCTTAAATGCTAAAAGATTGCTTGCTGTTTACCATTCTCCAAGTCTTTCAATTTATCATTATCTTAGATTCTAATAAACTACATTTCAAATTCGAACAATGAACTCTTTTAAGACAACCCACATATATTTTCTTTCAGTTCATGGCATTGTAAATCGATTTGGTGCTTTTTTTTTCTATCATTTATCAAACCATATGGGCTTCATTTTGTGGTTCAAAAATTCTTGCCACACACAATAATTTCTAATTATAGAAATGGCAAGATACTGTACTGGATTGTGTCATCAAATTAGATGGCTTAAATGGGTAGTTATGGATAGGAAAAAAAAAACATGTGTAGCACAGGAGCAGTGAGTCAGTTGCAAAGGTTACTCATTGGAAGTTGCATAAAATCAGCACATTATTTGAACTTGAAATAAGAAAATAAATTGATATCATTAGACTTAAATATTATAAAGAAATGCAAACAAAAGGAGATTATAACTCGTAAGCTTTCATAAAAAGTAAATAATAAAGTGCAATATTTCACAACTTTCATGGTTAAATTATTTATTTATCTTTGGGTATTTTTAAAAATATTCCTTTGTTGTTCAACAAATTCCTTATTTGTGGGGTAAAAAATTACCACAACGATAAAGTATATACTTTCATGATTAACACATCATCCTGCTGATGATATTTTTGCTTCCATTTTAAATTGGTTGAGATGGAATAACAACATCATTTCGGCTGCCTGAGAATGGATTTGCAGCGTGCAAACTAATTAAAGTCAGTGGAAGTCTGGGGGACTGAACAATAAAGAATGAAAAGAGGGTTCCGTTTTTTATGGGAATCTGTCGCGGAAACTTCTGATTTATCCTCTGTGTGAGTCGGCCGACAAGGTCGAAAGGCAAAAAGTTTCTTAACCTGAGCGAGCGGAGGAGTCAAGGGAACGACAAACAGAGTTTATGACTTTCTATATAATCTTGAAAGCCGGGAAAAAAGTAAAAGTATCGCCATTGCATCCAGACAGATCGAGTGCAATGACTCATGACGTGACTTTTGTTCTCTTTCTTTGGGCTATGGGCAAAAAAACAAAAGCCAGAGAAATAAAATAAAATAACAATTATTCGCCAATGTCATTGCGGACAACGGTCAATGCCGTTTTTATTTAAACGGAGGGAGTTTTTTTTTTGGGAAAATCGCATGGCAATTAACTTTAATTCACTCGATAATTATTATGTGGGCACCAAATTCAACAAATAACACACTCAATTATTTAAATGTGAAAACAAATTTTAATTTAACTGTATTAAATGAAAATTCGGTTAATACGGGTGACATAAAAACACACTTTAAGGGAATAATAATTATTTAATGAAATGTTAAGGGAATTATTTTAAAATGTGCAACGTAAATAAGAAAGAGAGTCAAAATACAAAGATTTAAAAGGATTCTTCAAGACATCATTTAGATACAAATTCTTAATATTATTTTCCCACAAAACTTGGTCATTTTTCATAGATGGAGACAGCATCATTATCTCACCAGGTGTTATCAGCAGGTAGCCACAACAAATACAAATATATTTGTAGACACACAAAAGCAAACAAAGTTTTCGAAAGCTCAAACACGAAATATAAAAATGCCAATAATAAACACCTAATATATGTAAGTGCGTAAGCACTCATAAAAAATCACGCAACAAGCTAAAAAATTAAAGCAAAACACACACATTTCATTGTACAAAAAAAGCAGCCAAAAAACAAAGCAAGAAAAAGTGAGGGAAGAAAAGTAAGTGCAAAGTTTATTAAGGTTCAAGAGCCGACACCGTAAGCTCATAAAAATAACCAATGATGTCACTTATTTATTTACTTTTTCACCGCTGCGATGCTTTGTTAATTTAAAGATTATTTATTCGAAACTTTGCCATATGATTTAGGTCTGATTTTTGTTTACTATGCACGATCTAGTTTTGGGTTTTATTTATGAGATCACGTGATTAAAGGTTTTATGTTTTCTTGAACAAAATAAATAAAATGTGTCAGTGGCAATGAACACAAAATTCATAAAAACGAAAAGTAAATGAAAATGACTTTAAATTTTAAGTTTAATTTGCATATTTGAGCTTTTATTATATTGGTTTTATATTTATATAGCAAATCGTATATTTTTTATAAAATCTTTATGTATTTTCAATTATTCATAATTTGAAGTACTATCGAAACCCCATAGATAATATTATTTATGCTCCACGTAACCTGAAACTTGTTGTTATTATTGTTATTATTTTTATTCTTTTGTTTTCTTTTTCGCTTATTTCAGTTGGCGCCACTACGAACGTGCTACTTTTTCTTTTCAAAAGGCACTTGTTTTGACTGGGAATTGCTGAAAATTCGAATTACAAGACGTCCATTGCCTTGTAAACGACCCACCAGCTACTTGATTTGCGTCTTGTTTTGCATCCAAATCCAAACGAATTGAAATTAATCGAATGTGAATCCGATCTGTGAATGAAACTCTGGCCAATTGCCAGGTTAATCCCTTGAAGCGTGTCGCTGATCTTTGGCATTTTCTCCTACTGGCTATTTTCAGGATATTTTCAGTCAAATATTTTATTTTTGTTTGTTTGATTTTGCGCATTTCCGAAATTTGAAACTTGCGGATGTTGTCGATTCTCCCCTAAAATAACAAATTGCTCTTTGCAGCATTTTTGCCTGCACGCTGACTCGACAAAATCAAACACAATACAGAGTGTGTAAAAAACAGATATCGGAATTTGTTGTCATGCTGTTGTTTTTGCTGATGTAAGCGAACCCACGGAAATTCGCCAAGAGAACTTGGCATACATATTTATGCCACATATTCCCCTCGATACCAACGATGATTTCCCGTCCCGTTTTCTAAAGTGTTTATTTGCATTCACGGAGGGCCCCCAAGAGCCGGGAACGCCGAGAGTTCGACGAGTTCCCCATATTCGAGCTCGGGGGAGACATAGTAGTGTTTACGACTCCAGGAAGTTGTTGGCGGGCAAAAACAAAACACATCGTAAAAATTGTGTGGCAAAAAAGAGAAAAATAAACAATTCGATAAACGGGAAGTCAATTGTAGCAATGTTTTTAGGAGTAAGAATGAAAATGTATTTTTAATTGGCAAATATTTATATTGTATGAAAAACTATATTTAGCATTTAATAATATTTTTTAAAACAATTCCTAAAATGTAGACAATATTTTACTCAATGCATTACAAGTTTAACATATTCAGGTTTCTCGTTAAGACTTTATTTTTTGCACAAAGAATCTATAAAATAAAATATTAAATGGCCCACTACCTTTCTCTTTAATAATTATTCTTTGTGCTGCTTTCATCTATTGCATATATATTCTATATTCACAAACAGATAACATTGCTTTTCTACAAAGCAAACAAAGAGCAACAAAGCGTAACTATAAAAATGAAATCATAAAAAGTCTAAATAATCAGGGGAAATAAAATAAAGAAAACACAGGCATCGTTTGGCCCTGACCCAATTAAAATCGAAATGATGAATATAAGCAAAAATAAATGCCTTTATATAGGAACGCCCAACAAAAAGGGTTCACAACACGAGAAAAACAGGCGCCTGGGCTTAAAACTGACTTAAACCGAGAGTCCAGAAATGCAAACAAAAAAAAGAGTAAATTAAAGTCTTGTTCAAGTCCAAGACCGGTTCGTTTCACCGCCTTATTGTAGGAAGCCTTAAAGTGTCTGAAAAGCTAGCAGAAAGGCGGCGAAACCACCGAAGAAATGTCACCAACTTGGCAGGCTTCACAGCCGGAGGCGCGTGCTCCTCCTGTTCCTCCTCCTCCGGATTCCCCGCATTCCCGTTTCAAACAAATGCAACTTTTTTTTTTTTTTGCAACAAGTTGCCTAACTGGACGTAACGGACAAAAAACAAAATGAGGTCAGAGCAAAAAATAGTATTTTATCCAACTAACGATGCGTTGGCCCGTTTTCCGATGATGTAAGGCCACCAAACACAGGAAGCGGGCAAGTAACCAGTCTTGAACATATAATTCGATTATACGGTACCGATTTGATGTAAGTTAAAGCTTGGATATGACATGGGATTTGGATAAGAAAATCAATAGGAGAAAATACTTTTAAATCTTTATGTGAATTTATGTTCAATATGATTTTGTTTACGGAAATTAAAATAAAACATACTTTTTTACAGGAATAAATACTTACTACTAAGTATTTGATTTATTTCCTACGATCATTATAAGAAAATCCATTACATTTCCCTTATCTGGTGCATTATACTTCCCCTATCTATAAATACCCTACCCAATCAACCCTTTACGAAACTCTTATCCAACCCAAACTTCGTTTACCAATTTAATTAGAGCCCACTGCGCCGCCGTCTTATCCAACTGATAAATATTGTTGTGTGCATAAGAAATCAAGCATCGATATTTATTCTCGCTATACTTAACTTAGCACCTTGCAATTCAATTTGCCATAGGGCAAAGCATCTGGGTTGCCAGGCAATAATATGGTAGGCATTATGGATCATGTCTGGGGATCCGCTAATTGGCTTCCTAAGCGGAGAATCACATCATCTGTCGGATCGGAAGTGTTTATTGTGGTCATCTATTTATAGGCACCTTGTCAATTGTCGTTTACCCAGCACTTGTCTGAAGTTTAGTATTCCATTTCTATTTTTTGTCCAGAAACTCACACAAATTTGCTTAAATTAGCTGCCAACCAATTTGTCAGTTTACGATAAATAGACTTTGGAGACGTGCCTAAACTTAGTCACCAATCATCATCAGGTGATGATATATCACCCTTTTTCTATTAGATAAAAAATAGTGAGATGTAAGAGTAATATTTTTAGGGAAAGTATTCTGGAAAACAACACTCAAAATAATCTAAAAATGGAGCTGAAAGATTTCCTCTTCTTAAAATAATTCCATTAGGTTATCTCAGGTGGTAAAGCTTAAGATACGTACTAAAATCTGTAAAATTTTTACTATCTACCCAGTGAACAAAAAGAGCTTTATTCCCTTATAAACAGATTCATAAAATATAAGCTTAACTTAATCAAACTCCCTCTGGTTAAATCCAGACTGAAAACAATATAATCTCAAAAGATAACTGCTGTGTGTCAACAGCTGTGTAAAGGAGTGGCTACTGTTTTTCCCAACACTCTGAGAAAATCCCTACTCAAATAGGGCTTTATCATGGGATGACCTCCTGCACATCAGTTCGCTATCGGCTTGGACAATAACCCCTATAATTTATCTACCTAAACATTGCTTTCCCACAGGTGATTCCTATACATTTTTTTTTTTTTTTTTTTTTTTAACTAAAATGTTGCAAAAACTGCACAAAAGTGATAAATATTTTACCGATATCGCATACTCACTCGGGTAGAAAGTAATCAATGTATTTCATAACGACTTCGCGAACGGGATCTTGTTGCTTGCCCGAAATACTTGGATACATATCGAAATCCATTTTGGCGCTATTATTATTATTATTGCTGTTGTTGCTGCCTGTTTCTGTTTTCATTATCGATATTACGGTAGTTGAATGCGATTCGTTTACCGTACAGATATTTGATATTTATATTTACAGTCTAAAAGTCTTCAAAGCGATATGTATTTGTTTGACTTAATTTTGATTTGACAATTTTATTTATGTATTTTTATTTGTATTTCTTAATTGTTTGCGGGGGTCGCAGCTGCTGGGAATTTTTGTTTTTTGTTTTTCTTCTCACTTCTTATTTGATATACACACAGACGCATACGATGGACTGGTTTCTGTGTGTGTGTGCAAACAACAGTTAATTGGGTTCTCTCTATTTTCCCCAGCTTCCCTTGTAATGAATTTCACTTGCAATTACACACAAACATACAACATGTAGCTAAGGTGTGCTCGGTTTTTCAGGCCTTTCTGTGGGCCTTTTTTTATGTTTTTAACACTAAAAACAAACAAAACAACGAACAGGGAGCTCTTTTATTTGTGTGCTGAGAGGGTTAAATTCGCTCTCTCGCGCTCTCTTGCTGAATTCGTGTTCTTTTGGTTATTCAGCAACTCCGCCTCTCTTTGGCTCTCACAGATCTCGCTCACTGAGTGAAAATGTCAAAAATGCGCGCGAGACGTTTTTTCGCCTTTTTCTCTCGGGATTTTAATAACCATTTAAGTGCCTGGCGAACACTTTTGGGAATTGTTTAGCCGATTTTCGTAAACAATTTCTCCAGCTTTTGTTCTTCTTCGATAGAAACTTTTCTCTCTCGCACACACGGACACAGATTGCAACACAGACTCTAAGCCAGAAAACAAACTTTTTTAAGGCGGTCTTCGCCCAAATCACACAATTTAACAATCGAGCAACGGAATAAAATAAAGCCCAAGCGACAAAAGCGATGCAAAGTTTTAACTTTGGCTTCTAGGGGATTTTCGTGTTTGCATGGAAAGAGCTACTCAACATAACTGAAAATGTTGACGTCGCCGACGCCGCTGCTGTTGGCCGCAGTCGCCGACGCAGTCGCTGCCTCTGCTGCAGAGCGAGAGAGCTGAACATGCAGCAGCAAAAGCAACAACAACAGGGGATCCAGGTTACAGCAGCTTTTGGTGGTGGCTTTTTTGAAGTTCCGAAGTTGGGTGGAGTGGGGGAGAGTGAGAGAGCGAGAGCACTGGAGTTGTTTTTGCATTACTGAAGTTGACTGGCAAAAAATGCAGAGAGAATAAGCTAAAGCAAAGCTTAGAAGTTAAAGTGAAGCTTGCAATTAGAAAACATTACATCAAGAATATTATAAAAGGGAGAAGTTGTTTTCTTAAACATAAACATTTTAATATTAGCTTTCGGTCCCTAATATGTAATAATAAAAACAAATTTTAAACCTGATAAGGTTCAATCTTTTCAATGGTTAATAATAATATTTTTAAACTACAAAATCCCAATTTCAAGCAAAGGTTAAAGTGACTGTTTAGCTCAAAGGGTTCCACTGTACTTGCTGAGGTGTGTTTGTGATCTTTATTACGATGGAAACCTTTTATCGAGAGCGATTCGATACGATATTCCCATGGCCGTTGCGCGTTCCACGTTTTCCGTTGGCTCGTGTTGAAAGCAAACAAAAAACGCATGGAAAATAAACAAACAAGAAATATAAACACAGAAAACAACACGGGGGGAAACAGGAAAAGAGGAAAAACAGACAAAAACACTGCAGACAATCGAATCTTGCATTAATTTATGAAGCGGAGAGCAGAGAAACCAACTCCCGCTCTCTCCCACACACACATAGACAGTTAAAAAAGCAACATGGCTGCTTTTCAAAAGCTTTTAGCTGAATTCCAGATACAGAGAGAAAGAGAAACCATACAACATTTTGTCAGCAAAAGAGAGGAGAGCGTGCGAGAGACCATAGCCAGAGAGAGCAAGCGCGTAACGGCAAAAGAACTTTTGAAATCTTTTTGAATCTTGAATAAGATACATAGATTTTAAGCTAAATATTAACAAATCTTACTAAAAACAAATTGCTTTGTAACATTTAAATGTAAGAAAACATACATATGTTTTTAAAGATATTTATTTGATTTATTTGGGTGGAAATAAACCTTATGCTTAGTATTGCATTTAACCTATGAGGCGCTCTCTCTCTCTATGCCACTTGACTATGACAAGTTGCCACGTTGAAGGCTCAATAACCCGTGTGCTAACTGTATAATAGTAACCCACCATCGTCATTCCACCACTCAACGGCTCCACCACAACCACAGCCACCCAAACGCCAAGCCCACCATCAAGCACCGAGATTCGATTATTTTCTCATGCTGTTGCTTTGCGGGGGATATGAACGATTTAAATATGTATATTGAATGCGAATCAGCTGATTTTATTTTGGTTCATGGGGTGACTGTAACTGTGGGTGGTTCTGTTTGAGTAAACAAGGGAAATATGTTTTATGGTTCTTATTAAAAATATTTCATAGTTCCGAAACTATTATAATGATATTTTCCCTAAATTACCCTTTTTAAACCTCAAAATAATTTAAAAAATAATTATTTACTTATCTGATTTCTCACTGAACGAGGCCAAAAACGAAGCCTATGTAAACTTACTCCACCATAGGATATATCAATTATATATATTTTGAACCAAACTCACCTGCAAAAGAAAAGAGAAATATGCATTAATTAATAATGTCAAATACAATTAAACTTAAATTTAATTATATTTCCGCCTATTCACACATTTCAAGATCTTCCACAAGTTTACTACATTTTTTGTTACCTTTTGCTTATTTTACGGCTTTTGCAACACCCCGAAGAAAGCCAACGGATTTCGAAATCGCATCGAAATTGTTCGAGAAAATTGGTGTTGGTCACGCAATGGAAAACCAAGTAAAGAAAATTCAAAAAATATAGGGAGAGAAAAGAGAAAGAAATGTGTGTAACGATTGCGTTGTAAAATGTGGCTTTTAGGCGGAGAAATTAAGAGTAATGTATGAAAATTTAACACGATATAAAATAAATTTTTTATTAAAAGGTATAAATATTAAAGATATTTCTAAATTATTAGTATGACAAATATCACTCCTTTTTAGCTGTTATTTTTCCGGTGTATCTCATTTACTTCCTCTACATCTGCTGACCTGAATTGATCCCATTTACCTTGATTTCCTTAACCCCATTATTTATGTTTAACAATCGTTCCGCTTCGATGGAAGCCACAACAAAGAAAAAAATCTCAAAAATATGCAAATTACTTGAGCAAATTGTTTTTTTTTTCGGCTGTTTTCGCACAGTCAAAAAAGCGCAAATAAATGTTGTCAACAAAAGTGATATTTGGTATTCATAGCTGGCGACGACGCCGACGAGCAGCGTGTGCCAAGCCCCACCGAAAACTATAAATATACATTAATCCTACAAATGTAACAGAGTAGTATCCACAAGATACCGAGAGCCAACCCGCTAATGAGTGTTATTTTGCTGTGTGGATTTTATTGGGTAGTAAACAGCTGGGCGACTGTTAGTTTTTCGCACATAACAACATTAACAACAGCATATCATTGTGTGAATCGAAATCGGACCACGCCCCAACAATTAGCGATGAAGGTCCCCTCCTGCAAGAGATCCGATACGATCCGAATTCAACCTACCAGTTGGCAACATGTTGCCAGCCGGATTTAGTTCGGTCGACTGAGGAAAACAACAATTGTGTAACATAAAACAGTGTCTAACTGTGAACATAAAGATAGATGGATATTTCCAGGCATTGTCATTTTGTTGTTGTTGTTGTTATGAAACCCAAGACAACACAACAAGCAACAACGTACAAGCCAACATTTAATCGCTTGGCTTGAGGCGTGTCATCGTCTAAGCCGCATCTTTCTATACTCTAATTTTTCCAGGTAAATTTATTCTTTTTAATTTATTGTTCTAAAGATCTATTTGTTGGCAAAAATCGTGCTAATTTTTTGAGATTTTAGTATTTAATTTGATTTTAAAACTTTTTTTTAAGGAATATTTTAAGGAATACAGTTCATTGAACACAGGGAGCCCATCAGCACTTTTTAGAAACTGATAAAAAATTGTATTAACATAATAATAATAATCCAATAATCTTTAAAAAGTAGAGAATTCAAAACTCACTATATAATATCCCTTAATTTTTTCTGCATCCAAAATCGTGAGCTTAGCTCTGCGGTTTCAGTTTTTGTTTTTTACTTTCATTTTCAGAGTTTTTCCAGGCAATGGCAATTTAATGCCAGGCTGCAAGTCATTAGGTGGTGGTGCCTGCACAACTCTAACCCGGCTCGATGCTGCCCCTCGCGACCCGAGTTTGCTGAAAAGCGAAAGGCAGACTCACGTCAAGTTCAACCTTTGACCTCAGGCATCTGCGGCTGCGGTGGGTGCGAGGGCGGTGAGTGTTAAAAGCCCAACAAAAAGCAGTTGAACACTGATTAACCACTCGAATGTTTTCCCCTCTAATTTCCACTTGACATGTCAATCCCACATTAATTCGAGTCGAGTGTCAGGGCAGCAGTCATTAATAAATCTATATAAAATATTAATGGCTGACATTGAGCGATTCATTTGAAGAAGAAGATTTTTAATGGTAAATAATTTCATTAAAGTTAAAAGCCCGTCCTAAATTTCATTTTAATTTCCCTTTTAATTGGTTTTTGGCTGAACTTCCTTGGGAAAAATTCCTACATCAAATTCCGTCACGCATTTTAATTAAATTTGTATGCAAATCGGAGGCAAGCGACTCCTCCTTTAATTTAAATTTAATAAGAGCCAAAAAGATATTAAGGCTAACTCTGATGCGGTCTTTTTGCCTTTCACTCACGCACTGCTGGCTGGCGACGCGTCGTCGAGAGTCGCAAATTGAAAAGATAAATAATGATGTTACTCATAACAAAAAAAATAAAACAAATAATAAAGATAAACAACAAAAATTTAAGGGAGAAATCGGTTGTTGATACTGGGATACTCTGCTTAAATTATTTTTATAAAGATTAAGGGTATTTTGGCTTATTCTTGTTACAGTTTTACTTCTCTGAAAATTGCACAAGGATTTGGGAATCCATCCTCTGTACTTATCCTCCATATATCTTAATGACACTCGTTGGGAGTGGAAACCAAATGTCCCATTAGCCAAACTCTTTCCCTTTCATCTTCGGAAAGTGCGTGTGCTTGGATATATCCAAATATAGACTCCAAGTATTCATAAATCTTTCAACAATTTGTTTGTTTGATGGTTGACGTCATGTGTTGGCAACGGCGGCGTTCACTGAACATTGAAATGTTTGCACTCTGCGTATTTATCTTTTAATTGAGTCATAAAATCAACGCAGAGCCAAAAAGCGGGCCATCGGCCATCGCAGAACCGCCGAAAGATGAAAAGTGGGAAATATTTACAGTCAAAATACGTTCAGTTTGCAATAAGCAAAGAGCAGTAAAGTGACGTCAAAAGGCGGGAATAAACCATAAACTGAAAATGAACTCTTTAGAGAAAAGGTGGGTAAACTTAACCAAGCTGCAAGGTTGTGGTCACACCTCCCCTAAGTGGATTGATTTTCGATTTAGATTTCAGACTGCCTGGCGACCACCGTGCACATCATCGTCATCATATCGTGGCCAATGTTTTAGCGTTATTAAATCTATCTAGTATTTATGACTCGCCGGCTAGGCAAACGTAAGTTAACCGCAGTCGGGTAAACAAATCGCCAGCAGAGAAACACGTACAACTGGCACCTCTATACATTATAGTTTCTATATACCATTACCATGTAGCACTATCGCTTGACCGACCACTGTCGTCGTTGCCTTATAGCCTATCATTCATGTTTCACGTGCTAATCTTGTAATGGAAATGGAAATGGAAACGTGTTTGTGCAATCAAATCAATCCCAAGTTGAGACCCCTGATGATAATGCCAGACAGAGCTATAGACTATTATGGCTAGTGAATTATCAATTTATAGTTCTTTCTATTCCTTGTTATTATTATTTTTTTTTTTTGCTTGTTGGTTGAGGCGTCAACCTGCTTCTAAGACATGATAACCAGTTTTTGGAAGTAAACCAAGCTTCCTAGTTCTTACTAGGATACAATTTTAATTGATTTAAGTACTTAATTCCTAATTATTTTTAAATGTTTATTGATGTGTTTAAGAAATTATTCAGTGTTAGCTAACATAATACGGATATTTTTTAACCATAAGATGGGTTTAAAAACCTTTCCTATATTTTTTTATGAAAAATATTTATGTTATACTTTTCTTTTGGTAGTGAATATTTTTCATAATAATTATTGTAAATATCAATCAAGTTAACAACTAAATTTTAAATTAGAAACATTTACAAGTAGTATTTTTTTTGTGTTTTCTGAATGAAAATTTCTACTCAATGGACTTAAATACTCTCAGTTAATAACCTTAAAACACCTTTCAAAAATTCTCATCTCAAGGTTTTTAGTTCATGAGCATTTACTTACATTTTATGATCGAAAATACCTTTAAAAATTCCTCTTTTTATTGATTTTACAAATTTTCACATTCATAATTGCAGAAATCTTGCAATCCATTCACAAATTATTTGGTAATATTCTTGAAATAAGCCATGTTATGGGTAATAATTTACCAATTTCCATTTTATGACTACTCGCAATGGATTTTACACATTGGCTTTTATGAATGCAAAAGCAAGATGTAGTAATTGATTCACAGCTGAAGAAATCTCTCAATTAAAATTCACAAATAATTTACCACACCATTTTTCTCCCCGTTAATGTCTTACAACCACGAAATCCTTTTGGCGAAAACAAAAATCCATTTCACACACTCACAGGTAAACAACTTTTTAGCGGTTGAACACCTGAAGAAAAATACGCGGCCATGCGAAAACACTTTTCATGGTCAATCTAATTTGCATGTGTGTTACTCTGAACATGGATATATATATATAGCAAAAGGTGTATATATAAAGGGGGAGAGCCAGATAAATATTTTCGGTTTTTTTAGCACCGCAAGATGCCTACAATGTAAATTTCTGCCTAAAAAATGCAACTTGGTTTTGCCAATAAATGGTTAATAATATTTCTTATATTTCTGTTTTCTAAAACAAGAATTTTACTCCATTTGACCTTGAGTTGCTTCAAAAATGTGTAATTTTTATGTTGTTTTTCGTGTTGGTTTCACTTCAATTAAGACGAACAGATGGCTCGCTGGAAATTCGATTCTGTGGCGCCTCTTTCACCTTGAAGTGAACATTTTTAATTGTCTTGCCTCTGGTTCAGCCTATCTATATAAGATTCGTAGATTTATGCCGCCCCCTGCTGGTATTGTTTATATCTTGCCAGCCCAGTATTATTGTTTATATTCCTTCTCCTTTTCCCTCAGACGCTTGTTCGCGTAAATCGAAAATTTATTTAACATTATTTATTCACCTTTTGGCAAACAGAGTCCCGGTATTCACACGTTTGTAGAATGTTCGGAAGATTAATTATTCTTGTATACTGTTTTTCCTTTTTTTTTTTATTTTTTGTTGTACTTTGCATTTTGCATTTCGTCTTCGTTTCATTTATCATGATTTGACATTGTTTTAATGTCAAGGTTAATGCATTATCGCTATTTGCGTAGTGCTTTGTTCGATTTGTGGGCTGATGATTAAAACAGCAACAGTCGATGAAGGAAAAATATATTATATTACTTTGTTTCAGAAAAAGCAACAATATATATTTAGCTTCAAAAATTAAGACATTTTTAAGATATAAATTAACAGGAATTTTTAAAAAGAGAAATACCTATAATAAAATGTATAAATTTCTAAGCTTTACTATCATTAAACTTTATGGAATCTTGAGTTTCATTTTATTTTCTTTCTCTTCAAAAGATCTTAACCCTAGAAATATTTTTAAATTTATATCCTTCTGTAAAAGGACAAATTTGTCCCGTCCTACCCTTAATTGGACATAAATAGATAAACCCATTCAATCGATATCGCTGTATAAATAAGTTATTTCGATTACCGCCGATGAGCTTCACAAGGAAACCTCCTCCTGAAACGACAAAAAGCTGTTCCTCGTTGATTTTTATAAACAGAAAAAAAAGGAACATGTGTTGCCGCTTTCACGCCGCTTTTCCACTTGAAAAAACTCTGTCGCACTTTTCTCCACTTTACCCGCACGCTTGCTGGCTTGCCATACATCACAGTTATAAGCGCTGCTGGGCACGGAAAGGTCAAAGGTCGCGCCTCGACCTTTTGAGGTGCATTTACCTTTTCACAGTCGTTGACACAAAAAGACACACAAAAAACTGTAGTTTCTTTTTGTTGGAGGGGCGTGGCACAAGCCCTTTTTACCTTTTTTGTTATTATTATTATATACTAGTTGAAGTTCTCTTAGTTCGTCTGTCTAGGCCTTTTCAAGATTTCTGAATACTTTTGTTATTGTCTGCGAGTTCAAGGCAGTTCATTGATAAAACGAAAAAAAATAAGAAATGATTTCGCCTAATTACAGCTCATTGTTTAGTTTGCGGGTCGTGAATTAAAAAGGAGTTGGGGGAGGCAACTAAAGGTGGAGCACAGAAAAAGACAAATTGAAATAGCGCGTGCCTGGAGATACTGGTGAGGAAGGGAATTGAAATTGGTTTACCAAAGACATTGGGTTAATGATATCTTGTCTGAAATCCAAATTACTGCGTGCACGTTTCTTAATATCCATAGCTCTGCTTAATATATACATAAACAAAATGATGTCATAAGTACACCCAAAGTTTAACAAAATAGATCTTTATATTATAGTTACTATAGAAAATTCTACATCCCGATTGAAAAATATAATCTAACTTTAATCTTGTGTTAACCAAGTTAATAACAATAAGAAATGTAATATTTATCTTACACAATTATATTAAATAACAATAAGCCAATGCAAGATGAAAAAGCCTTGAGCTCATTAACGTTCCCTTTCTTATCAATCTTTACATACACATACATAAAGACTTTTTAAAGAGATAACACACGCGTTTCTAAGGGCAGCAAAACAAAGAAATAAAAGTCTGAGTAAAATTTGCGTCAGAATGGGTCGAAAGTTAATCGTTTTAATGACATTTAAGATGAAGAATTGCTGAGACAGCTTAAAAATAGTCAATGACGTCATGTGGAAGTATTAAATGCATGAAATAGGAAAGTGATCAAGATTTCAATCTTTTTAATTACTTTTTGGAATTTTCTTTTTTATAAATTTACAAATGAACAATGAAAATCGAAGCTCAAGTTAACCCTAAAATTAAATTAGGCCTCCGTTTTTGTTCATATAAATTGTGAGATAAATGGTCCTTGCAAAATAGGATATATTTAAAAAGAGAATCCGTAATCAAAGAATTATGATATATAAATTATTTATAAAAAAATATAATAAGACTAATCTTTGTTAAATTTTCATTCTTTCAACTTTAACCCATAAAAAAATTGCACAAAATCTCAAATCTAAGGCTTATTTAATCGCTATTCCTTAAAGTTGAGTCATTAACCCACCCTATATACCGTTAGGCCATAAAGATGATGTGACATCCGGTTAGAAAAAAAATAACTAAAAACGATTTGCCACTTTATACGGGGCCCTATAAAGCGAATTTTGCAATATGCAATTAGAAATGCAACGAGCGATGAATGCGATAAACGGTCAAACAAATGAAATTCTCTGTCTGCCAATGAAAAGGGGGGAAAAGCAGGTTGCAAGAGGGCATGCACATGTGCGCGCGTGGCTGTTAAAATAAACAAAAGCCACCCGCAATCGCGAAAAAGTGGGGGGGAATTGAACAAAGGGGGGTGGTAGGGAGAAGGCGAGGAGAGCACACAGAGTAATTTATAAAAAGCAGCAGTAAAGGTAGAAAAATTGCAACGACTTTGCTTCTATCGCTGGTTCGCTACTCAATTGATTCTTAATTTTAATTGATTTTTTTTCTGCAAGTTTTCAATGAGCTTTTGGTTTGTAGTTCGCAAATTTAGCATATTGATTAATCAATTTAGATATTATTAAATATGGTAAAATCTTAAATATTTTAATGCTAAATTAACCAAGATTAATCAACTTCTAACGTGCAAGATTCATATATATTTCCAGCTTTTATAATCACTTTCTATAAATAACAGTTTCTCGAGTTCCTCATGCATATTTATAGGATTAGGTCTGAAAAAAACTGGAAGTACTTAACGTTAGGCATAAATCCCATAACTTAGGCCTGCTTATTTCCATTACAAATTTAAATGGAGGAATGCGAGAAAATTTTGCATTCTTCAAGGTCTTTAAAGGTCATTACAGAAGAGCGTGGAAAATCAGAAATGAAGTATATCTCACAACTATTGATAAAAATAAAAGAGTATTTAAGCAAGAGTCGCTCAAAAGTATGCAATACTTTTTAAGAACTAAACCTCCAGAATTCCATGGTAAGAGAACTTAAGCCAAAGTAGGTAAAAAGTAACAAGTTTTTCTTAAATATAGAACTTCTTCACTCGCTACTTAAATACAATGTAATCTAAGTAAGTCAAGTTTTTTTCCACTCCCACTTTTTAACACTATCGAGGGCCACTACTAAGTAGTGGCTTTATCGAAGAATGCTATTATACTAGAGAATGGAAAGCCGGACTGCAACTTACTTATCGACTTCGGTGCTGAACATTCGCACCATGTGACGTTGAAGATACTGGGGCACGGACTGCGGCGATGCTGGTGGCGTCTGATAGGGATTCATCATGGCCTCATCGTCGTCAAAGTAGCCCGAAGAGGTGGAGGATGTGGTGCGCGGATACTTTAACATTTTCTCGCGTCTAATTTGTGTGCTTTTCCTCTAGATTTACTGGCTTTTAATTTGAACTGATGTTTGGTTTAAAAGTAAATATTTACTTTTCTCACTCTAGAGTTTATTTATTTATTTTTAGGCTTTCAATTTATTAGCGCTTTTCCACGACTTGTTTTTTTTCTTTGTGTGTGTGTGAACCTTTCTTTGTTTTCTTTTTCTTGTTTTTGTTAAACGCTGTTATATAAACACACACAAACACACATACACAGGGGCGTAAAATATTTTGCACTTAATTATTATTCAATCGGGCGAAGAAAGGAGAGACGGCAAACGAATTGTGTAGCCGGTCGAACGACAACTAAAAACAAAAATTGCTTTGGATTTTCGAATTTTGCATTGAAGAGCGAGAGTCACCGAGAGAAACTGAGAGAAAAACATGCACTTCAGCTTGGACAACACCAAGCAACACCACACAACACACAGCTCTCGATACGTTGGCCAATTGTATTTATAATTTTATTTATATATTTGTGTATATTTATATTTCTCCCTTTTTTGCATACATTGTTGTTATTTCAGTATGTCTCTCTGATAAATTGTTAAGCGCTGTCTGGAACTGGTTGCGCGTGCCAAATAGCAAAAAACTAATATATATGAGTGAACAACGACGGAATGGAGCACCGGGAGAGAACTGAACTCCGCGGCAGCTCCTGCGGCAATTAATCAAGAAGAAGTCTTGACTAAAAATAAATATTAACCAATTAAATTTATCAGCCAAGATACGGGCACAGCAGCCGCACGCGCTCTCTGCAAAGAGGAGGAGGAGGTGTCAAGGTACTACAATGTATGAGTAGCAGAAAAAATTTCAAGAGGTTCCCAGATATGAAAGGAATTTACTGTGCATTAAAATGTCAAAACGTGATTTTTAGTTTATATTTTGAAAAGAGCTAAGGGTGTCTAGATAAAAATAATAATATTAATAATAAATCAAGCTCAAAGCACATTTTAATAAATAGTTTAAAAAATGTTATCAAGACCTTTAAGCATTTATTTCTGGATTTTGAATTAAGATTTTAAAATTTAATTATAATAAACATTATTCTCGCACATCGTTTTTTGTACTTCACTTTCACTATTTAAATTTCACTTTTATTTAATCCTTCAATTTATCCAAAAGTACCCTTCCATCTCCATTGAGATATTAAAGCAAATTAATCGCCAATCGCCCTCGAAGAAAACTAAATGTAAAATAGCAGAAGAAAAACTATGTGAACCATATATAAACGTATTTTTGGTGTATTTTGTTTTTGCGTTTTTCCCTCATTTTGTTTTGCGCTTGCTGGTGGCTTATTTTTAGACTTTGAATTCGATTTAGATAAATTGTGCGTGCGATCGTTGGGCCAGAGTACATAGATAGATTTGTATCTGACTGCCGCAAAGTATATATATGTATGTACTTGGGAGGCCCAAAGATTCGGCGATAAATAAGCAAAGAATTCCCAATCAGACAGTAACAAGGTCAGGGTACAGAGACAACAACAACAACAATGAAATAACAACGAAAACGGCAGCAACAATTAACGCACGTCATCGCTCGTCGCGTATCCGACGGATACCAAGATATAGAGAGCTGCTACTGTGGCGAGCATTCAACTTAAATCATAGCAAATTGTTTAAACAAATACTCTATTCGTTTAGGCACACAAGATTTGTTACTTTTTTTGTTTTTTGGTTTTCTTTAAGGCGGTATTTTGTTGTGTTTGTTTAGTAATTTTCGGTGGCTACAAGTTTTTGCTCGCGTTTTGCGTCTCACGCCGGCGACAAGTTTTTGTTTACTGAATTCAAACCAAAAACCGATTTTTACACAAAATCCAAAAACGAACAGCGGCAGCGGTGGCGGTGGCTGTGCGCTCTGTCGGCGGCAGCAATAAAATTATTTTCAAAAATACATTTTTTCTGCGTTTCTCCTCTCTTTAGTTTGGGAAGACAGCGACGACGACGACAGCGCCGAATAATAGGCGAGAAACAAAATTTACACACACGACCGGAGCCGAAGGTATTTTTTTTTTGTTTTTGGACGACGTTGAACGATAACAAGCAAAAAAAAGAGTCGGCACAAGCAAAACAGAAAAAAAGAATAGAGCTGGACAAGCGAAAAACAGAGTAGATTACATCAAAAGCTCCGTCGAGGGCTCCCCCTTATCAAGGAGAATATCCTATCTAATCGCAGTCTGATAATTAGCATTGAGTGATAGGTGGCCAGGCCCGCTCTGTAGGAATACATAGCGAATAGAGAGAACTGAAAAAAAAGTGAAGAATGTGGAGAACAGCTGTGGGATTTGTTGGGAGGATTTTGCTGCAAAAAGAAAACCAATAATCGCATGATTGAAAGGCAATCATCATCAATTATATCGCTGGCAAGTCTGATGGGCGATTGGTTTTTGCTTTTTTGGATTTTAAAGCATTTGATGTATTGAAAAGTTATGTTCAGTCATCCGATGTTTATTATACAAAAGAATTTGGGACTTTAAAACATTATTTTATTGCAAAGCTGCAAGGCTTTTTTAAGCATAACTAATTTTAAAATAAATCTTTTATAGATTTCTGCAGTGACCTATCCGGCTTTCTTTATTTCCTGTTTTATTTATTTTATTTTGTATTAATTACTGTTCAAAAATGTGTCTAAAATGATGCACTAAACACAATAAAAACGACTAATATTTGTATATTTAATTTAAAACCTTTGCTTAAAAATGTCCAATTCCCTATTTATTCTTTAAAAGACCAGCCGCTATCTGGCTTTTATCAACCAGTCAAAAAGGGGTATTTACAGGTTTAAAAATTTAAAAATCAAACTCACATGTTCAATATGTAAATAAGAATGATAAGAACTTAAAGCCCCAACATCAAAGACTTACTAAAATGAACAAAGAAATATTGATATCAAAAGTTATACCGCTGCAATAGGTGATTTAAAATGTCTAGAACCTTAAGACTGCTTCTCCATATCGAATATAATTCCAGAGAGTATCTACACGCCTTAAACCAACCTATAATCCCACCTACTATAGTTACTCCTTCCTAAATTACACTACTTTACAATCACTCTCGCAACACCTAATCAAACCAATCAGCTAGTAACCTCCCTAACCTAAACTCGGTAACTCTGCACTGACGTCACACTGAACAAATAAGCAACTATCAAATAACAGGAAAATCGTGTGTACACTTTGATTATAAGCCACTCGACTAATGAACTCTAGTTAAATAAATATGAAAATGCGAAAAATCAAAGCAAATACCAGAAAGTTAATCAACATTTAAGGCCGGCCTGGCGCACATGTTATATCGAATGTTCTACGTGTTTATCTGACGAAAATAAAACACACAAATTAAAGGGAAATTATGAATCGAGGAATGAAATTAGATTTCATAAGCGGTAAATTACAAGGAGGGGAATACAAAGTATCAAGAAAATCCGAGGAAAGACAAGAAATTGCGACAAGTGTCGAGTTAGCGTGAAATTTATAGCCAACAACAGGCCGCGCCTGAGTGAAAGAAAATGCCAAAGAGAAAAAAAAGGAGGAAAAGTGAGGAAAAGCGAGGCAAGGGAAATATGTATAGCAAACGATTCAGTTTTTGCTTTCTGATTTAAGCAAATTACAGCAGCTGGCCACCTGCGCGTATACGTAATGTGAATTTATTGGCTCATTAGAGTTGAGCGCAAATGTTAAAGCGGCAAAAATAGTTTGTAGCGAATTTATGCTTGGCATATTTTTTCTCTTTAGCACCGATTTCCTCTGAAACATCACCCACCACTTATCGAGGATCGGCATTTCTATGTCTTTGTGGTTAACAGACGTAAACACATCTAATTAGCGTTTAATTGCAATTCGTTTGAAAGTCATTGCGACGAGGCAGCTGTCAGTTCAAAACGTTCTCATCAAGGAACTCGGTGGTCTTATCTGGTCTGCGATAATCTATATGGCCGGACAGCTATGGTAAAAGTCGACTGATAAGCCCGGAATGTTGAGCATTAGTTAGTCATTTGGTATATTTAGACTATTAGTCAGTCCGGATACAGGAAATCCTTTTTAATATTTTGCAAAATTATTTACAGTCAAGATTTCCAAATAAAGATTAATTCTCAAGAAATGGTTATAAAACTATTGATTTAATAATCAACAGATACCGAAAAAGTTGAGCTTATATTAAGCTTTTTTCTTTGGGAAACATTTCCTCATAAATATTTACTTTTAAGTTTCAGAAAAACACTCTCAGCTTGATCTTAAAAATGTGTAAAATGATGTCAATCATTTAAATAAAATAGGAATGTTCTCAGTTATTGCTTTTAGAGACTTTAGTTCATCATTTTTTCGCCAGTCAAGGTGGTTAACCAGGTGTTGCAGTCACGTTCCTCTCTGGGTTCTACTGTTTTTACAGCACTTACAGCGGCACAGGGTAAATATTTGAGCTGTATTCGTCTTTTGTTTTTAATTAACAGTCAATATTCCGAGCACAGAGCTGCGACTCGGTCTAGAGTCTTAAGCTCTGAAGTTCTTATGGAACCATATCAAGTTGTACAAACACTTAAATACCCCTCAAGACAGACTGACAGGAAACTTAAACGGTTTTGTGGCGGGGATTACTAACCAGGAGTTGAGGGTGCCAGCGTGTGGATGGGTCAATAAATTGCGGTTGTAGCGAAAATATTTGTAATTGGATTCGATAAAGAAGTTAGCAAGTGCACTCGTACAATATTCTACCTAAAATTGTATGGGAACAACTTTTTTAAAATTAAATAAACCAAAATTTAAAAAGATTTTCAAAGATTTAGGGCTTTTTATTAGACCGTTACAAAGAGAGAACATTTTTGTCAGAATTTAGGGACAATTAAGTGAACACGAAGATGAAAAATCCAAAAAACCTTTAAGCTGATTATTGAGTTTAGTTAAGACCCTCCTTAAATATTTTGTTTAGCAACAATAGCTACAAATAGCTGTTACAATTATCCCAGCCCCATTTTACTTACTGTCTTTGGTGTCTTTAATTAACATAGTTGAAATGGAAACGCTTACCTGCAAAGAAAATGCAAAAATAAATATCAATTAATTAATTGTAATCCAATTTCCAATCAATTATCAAGTACTTATGCCTAGGTAAATAATTAACTTTAAACTGATTGAAAACGAGCTCGCTGTCAATTTAAAAAATCGAAAATGACGACGCAATAGTAGCAACAATGAAGGGGAAAATAAAATAAATCGCTACGAAAATGTATATATGTGTTTATATGCTGATTTAATTAATTGTCGTAATCAGGTATAGCAACGAATTTAATGTACGGTTGTCTGTAAAAATAAATTTTGCAGCAATTTTAAAGAGCTTCCTGCCAAAAGACGTCACACGAGTGCAATTTGTTGGCCAACCGACTAAATGAAAAGGAAAATTGCATCTCTCTTCGTGGTTAGCCAATTTTGGCAATCGCTGTGCGATTTGTGCCACCAACCGAGTGGGTGTTGATGGCCAAAAATCTGACAATATATATGTACATACATATCTCTTTAATTCTCATTTCGTCTCGGAATATTCCTTTGTCAGGCCGTTGGCAGGTGGACATATGAGTCAAATATTGGATGGGTTTGGCCCTATATAGAAACACTCTGCCTAATTTGACAATTATCGCCCAAGTATGAAAGGACAGAGGTTGTATGCAACTGGGATATATGTTGTATGGCGTGGGCTCAAAGCCAGATAATTGATTTCGAGGAATTTTAATGAAAACACAAAACTATTCCACCACAGTGCCAATTTAATTCTAGAGAAATTACATATAACACATTTTTTAGCTTATATATAATTCGAGCTAAAAAGTTTGCGTGATATTTAATTTGAAAGACATTTAAGTGATTCCATTTAATCAGATATATATGTGGGCAAGTTGTAAAACATTTCTGTTGAAAAGTGAATGAGAAAAATTATCATTCAATCAAAGAGTGAAAACATTCTTTTAGCGAAATGAATCATTTATTTCAAAAGTTCAAGGTAATTTACGAGGAAAGCGTATAGATATTACCCAGAAAAATAGAATATAATTATATTTATGTATCCAAAGTTTAATCAATTTTTACTTTATCATAATTTACAATTTTTTATATTATTCTGCGACACTTAAATCTCCTGAATTGGTATTCCACTCTCTTCCATGGCATCGGTTCCAGCTAAAGAATTTTCGCTCTCATAAGATTTTTCAGAATATTCCTGGACTACTGAATTGTCGCTTTCCTCAATTAATACACCGACCCGCTTATAGTTAGTCTCTAGAACCGATTCCCAACGATCCACATAGTTGATTTCCGTATGGTGAACATTCATAATGCGCCTGAGATAATGGGTAAAGTCATTGCCCGCCACATGGCCAAGGGTTCCACCCAAACCGAACTGCAAAACATCACTGGAAACATCGTAAATCAGGCCTTTGAGGGCCACTAATATCCTGCCATCTTGGCGGGTTCCATCATATTCCATCAACTCATTCAGGGTCAGTTTGATATCTGTCAGTTCTGGTAGCTGGTTGGGCGTTGGGATTAAAGGACTAACCGGATCCTTTCGATTGGCCCATCGGGAGTAAATGGCGTAGAAATATCCAAAGGCCAAAAGACTCAAGATCAACACAGAGCTGATAAGAGTTTTAAAGTCTATCAATTCCTCATCCATCTGGTCTAAAATGTTTTTGTTGGTCCGAAAAGGTACTAAGTGAAATTTTGAATTTATTTAAAAATTAAATTTATTAATTATGTCTCTAACTTTTAAATAAAACTATCTCCAGGCTTACTTTGGCGCCCATTTTAATTTATATTTTCTTTAATTTTCAGATAACTATCTATCTATACTCCTCTTAATTACTAGAAAATAAGGACCAGACATCGTCTCCTCCACCGAGTCTATATTTATTTCTCATTTGCCTTCGCTTCATTGTATCTGCTAATATTTGGTGTGATAACAAAAGTTGATTCTGCGTTTGGGGGACACATATCAAGTGGCTGCTTGTGTAGCTGTGTGTGTGGGGCTGTTATCAAATTGCCAGAGACTCGCTGCCATATCATTCGCAGTGGCAGGGCAAGCCGGCAGGTGATAGTGTCAGCAAGTGTACCAGGAGCACAGAAATTGGAGCAGCGCCGAGAATCGAGAGTCGGGCAGTCAGCACAAAAGCAAGTTGAACGAACATTTTTCTTATATTATCAGTTGATTAAATATGAATTATATGAACAAATAAAGGCACAAACACACACGGCTACAGGCACACATTGTATTGCAACAGTGTGTGTATCATGAAAAACGATAAGCGCCAGAAGGGAAAAAAATAACAACAAAATAAATACTCAGATATAGGGTGCCCCTTAAATTGGAGAACTTGTATAAGAAACAAAAACAAAAAAACTAAATTCAAAACTCCGTCAGTAAAGTGTTAATCATAATTTGCACTCTTTTCTGAATTAAACTAAATGTAACATTAGTTTTTTTCATGATTTAAAATAAACGTTGCTAATTAGTTATCTATCAAAAAAAAAAAAAAACAAGTTAAATTAACACTTTATTAAACATATATTTTGTTTGTTCAGAGTTTGTTTTCTCAATTAAATTATTTGGGTTTGTTAATAAACATGAAAAAAGGTTTACCAAATAAAAATAACTTGAATTTCAAAACTAGAAATCGATTTTGATAATAAAAGTTTTAAAAACAAACAATATTTCTTCTAAAGGTTTGGATATATTCAGGTGTTTCCGCAATACTCAATAAAAGCTATGTTCTATATTATTTAATAATTGTCATATTATTAATTTTAATTTTAACTGTACATGTTAAATGTAGAAACAGCTCGTATAACTTATATAAATAAATTTTTTGCCATGCAAATTTATTTTAAATTTGAACCACAAACATATACAAAAGGGAATTTTTTTTAATTGTTAAAATATATATATAAAAAAAAAAAACAAATAAAACGAATTTTCACAAATTTCAAAAAACAAATTTCCGCTAATTTTCAGATTGACATTCGTATAAATTTTTGTCTTGTTTGCTCATTTTGCTATTATCTGGTTTACTTACCCGATAAAATCTTTGATAAAACAATAAACCTTAAATAAACCGCGATCATTATTGAGCAAATATTCTGGCTGTATAATAGCGGCTGGCATTAGATTGACATTTTTTTGTTGCTGCTGTTGTTGGTGATGCATTTGTTGCTGTTGTTGCTGCTGCTGCAGTGTTGTATCACTGCCGCCCATGTTGTTGTTGTTGCTGCTGCTGCTTGTCGCCATATTGGCAGCCATTTTGTTGGCTAACGCAGCCATTTTGTTGTTATTGCCGCCATGCTGGCAATAAAACTTATGCTCATGCAACTGTTGTTGTTCTTGTTGTTTGATGTCGTTTTAGCATTTGTTTTTTAGTCAATCATTTATTATTATATTTATTTAGCACCTCTAAATGTTCATTTTTCGTAGAGCCAGATTTATTATAAATTAAATTGAAGCAAAGTATAAATTGAAAAAAAGTATAAATTTGGCAAGCCAAATGTTGTCAATAACTATTGCAGGGAGGATTCATATATTTTTTAAAGGAAATAATATTTTTAATTAAAAAATAACAAATTTGATTTTTGTTTTATTTTTTAAATCATTAAACTTAGCCAATTTGTGTCATCCTAAAAAAGCAGCCAAATTAATTATGTATTTTTGGTAGTAAAAAACCATTTGAAATCTATTTTTCTCTGCCATAGTTGCACAAAAAAAATATGCAAATACCAAAAAACAAAAACAAAACTTAAATCACAAAAGCAATTGGCAAATTTGTTGTTTTGCTTTCATTTTGAAACTTTGCCAATTTACATTAATATCTGTTTCAACTGCAAATTGGTTGTGTGCGGTGTGGTGTGGGTCTGTTTTTGTGCCTGAGTGTATGGGTATGGGTGTGGGTGTTGCATGTGTCATCATTAAATGTAAAGTTCCAGCATTGAGTAAAGTATTTAATTAACATTCGCAGAGCACTGACATGCCACCAGGCATTTCGGTTGCATGCCCCACTCACACACACACACAGACAAAGAAGATGCCAACTCTAACGAACAGGAGATGAGTTCGCTTACATAACAAACGTGAAGCGGATGGGGGAAAACACACAGGCATGCAAGAGATGCAGTAACAGAAACATTAGGGTAACTCCATAGATTTGAGAAGCGATTATTTTGAACAATTTCAAGATATATTTTAAGAAAATACACTTGGCCCTCGCTTAACACGAACTCTTTTAGCACGAACTCGGTCTTACACGGTTTCAAATTTGCTCCCATCCCCCTTTTAACACGCTAAAAACCTCGTTCTTAAACGATTGCAAAATATCGTAACAATCAAAAATTACTGATTTTTACAAGGAGCCACCAAAAAAGAAACCATGTTAAAACAAACTGGCTTTAACTATAAATGCCACCAAATGCATTTCATATTATGAATTATGAATTTTTAGTTATCAACTATGAATTAAAATTATGAATTGAAATTATGAATTAAAATTATGAATTATGAATTAAAATTGTGAATTATGAATTAAAATTATGAACTATGAATTCAAATTATGAATTATGATATGAATAAAACATATGATCTCCTTACTTTTTAACATTTTTTAGTTTCTATAAAGTTTAACGTATTAATTAATTATAAGAAGCAACATTTTTAATTAAATACCAACTTTTAAGTTTGAAAATATGAATGGTATGCTTTTATTAAAGGCATATACATAATAACTTTTGGTTAATTTTAAACAAATGTATGAAACTTTAATAAAAACATACCAAATTTGAACAATAAAAAATATTTTTTGTTGCCAATTTTGAATTTTTAGAACGTAACCCGTTATTTTGTACTGAATCCATGTTTCGCTTAACACGATTTCGCTTAACACGAGGTTTTCTAGGAACGTAACCCCCGTGTTAAGCGAGGGCCAGGTGTATATAATTTTGTATTTCTATTTCCCAACATTTATAAATCTAAAAAAAAGTAATAGATGTTGATAATTTCCGAGACCCATTTTTACTAGGAAATCAATAGAATTAAGTTTTGTTTTTATACACCTTAGCTGGCAGTGTCTTTCTTTCGCCTATTCAGGATACTAAGTTCAATAAATGATAAATAACACTTAAAATAATGGATATTTCCCTATGTGATTTGAGATTCTTGAATAAATAATAGTATCCCCATTTTTCCATATGTTGTAGACTTAGAGAGCGAGTCACCCTGCCTAAATATTACTCCAGTAGACTGTCAAGTGGCGCAAAACTGGAATATGTTTGTGAGGCATAAAGTTAGTCAGGCACTGGGTCGGTTTTCCATTTCTCTCCATGCCATTTTTTTTGTGGCAAATGCAACAAATGGCGCCTGTTGACAGTTTAGTTGACAGCTCGGCTAGAAATATGACAGCTGTGGCTGGAGGCACACACTTGTTTAAGATGCGATAAGAAAAAAAAACAAAACGGAGACGTTCCAGAGAAATGTAATGCCTCCCCGGAGTACCATTGCTAAAAGGCCTACGAAAAAAAGGCGACTAAAATTGATGTGTGTTACACACAAACATTAATTAGCATATTTAATTAACTGAGAACGACGACGGCGACACTCGACCAAAATTATTTATACATTTTTTGTTTGTATCATATGTTCAGGTATTCTACACAGTCAAGTGGCGAGACCCTAACGATAATGATGTTGCCGCTCGACCCTGACTTTGACTTCCCTCTTCCCACACACACAGAATCGTCGCCAGTCGACCTGAAAGCCAGTCACGTACCAAACAGGCAGCCCAAGTACATGTACAAGGGTCCAAACACTTCTAAGCACTTGGCGGAGGACTGGGCCCCCACACACACACAGCATGCCAAGCCAAGTATTTTCATCCCAAAGAGTTGGCGGAAAACCTTGAGTTGCTCTGCCAAAGAACGAGCCAGCAGCTCTCATTCACCGCCAACAACATTTTCCCCGTCCCATTCACAGGGCCCCAAACACTCAATTGAAACTGACACACGGCGCCCAGCAGGAAACAAAACTCACAAAGAATACCATTTCGCCTTGAAAATGTTTTCATAATGGAACACAACACATAAAAAAAAAGCCGAGTTATGTTTAAAAAATCTGTGTTTGTGTTTTGAAAATGAACTGCAAGTCTAATGCTCGTCGTCGTCGAGTCCCATTGTAGGGGGCATAATAATTCCTAAGGTAGTCAGTCAACACACAATGGTTGGGCACGTGCTTGGGAAACATCACGGATGAGATTGGAATGAGCAGGAGTAATGGTAAGGCCACCCTGATGGGAGGATGGATGCCCAGTTCATCAGAGGACACAGCCTCGAGCTCAGTAATCTTGGCTTATATTAAATGTACAAGCACAGCACAGAAAATATGATTGAAAATCCCATTTATGCGGGATTTCTTTTCACAAATAACTTAAACTTGATAGAGACTTGCTCACAATATACCATTTTCAATAGCATTTTCACCTTTTACACAAAAGAAAGGAATCTCTTAAAATCAATATCTCCTCCAAGACTTAAGTCCGCATATTTTCCCCTTCCAAAAATTAAAAATTTCCATAAATAAATTCCATGAATATCGCGCGGTGTTTTGCCAAGCGCTCAATAAAAATCATTTAAGCATGAAATTTATGCACATCATAGAACAATGTCAAGACAGCTTCTTACTGCTCTTTAGTTATTTGTAGATTGTAACATTTCTTTTTTATAGTATATCTTAAGCGGATTTCCAGCGCAACTTTACGCAGTGTAAAATGCGAAAATTGCATTATGCAAAGTATCTATCGTCACGCCTCATTGAGCTATGGAAAACAATGGAGAAAGAACTGCAGGCAGGGCGAAGGACTCGTCAACTTTCGCAAAAAAAAGCGCATTACGGGCTGGTAGGGGGGACGCACAGTACAACAAAAAATACAACGAAATCGCTTTTATTATTATTTTATTTTTTTTTTTTGCACATAAGACCCGACCTTGACCTGAAAAATGCGCCACTGCGCTCTCACTCGCTCTCTGGCTTCGCCATCTGCATGTGAATGGGCCAGCAGCAGAAAAATACGAAACCTGAACATGTTGTTATTTGAGTTTAGTTTCTGTTCGGTTCTTTGTTGCATCCACTTCGCACACAGATAGAAATACAGATACAGATACAGGCGGAGCACAGCAGCAGCTCCAAAGATACACAGCTACATAGATACAGTTGCAGCACAGCATGCTTGCAGTTATTGTGTGGGCTGTGAATGTGGGTCGCGGCCTGAAGCTTCACTATGCTATGCTGCCATGTTCCCTGTACATTTTCCTCCCCTCTTTTTCGTAATAAATTTTCATGACTTTTCCTCAACTTTGCTTGGCTTTTGTGGCATCATCTCTCAGTAGCAATTGGCGCCAAATATTGCTGCCAAGGACGTTAACATTTGCAAAGCGATTTCATCACGTAAGCCAAGGGTATAAGAAGTCTGATGATGGCTTTAGTGGCGCATCTATAAAAATCATATTGCATTTTGCAGTCTTTCGTTGAGTGCATTTTTACGAGTGAGGTGTAAAACTAAAAATATATGGATTTCGGTTATGGGTTTCATAAAAGGATTGGATTCATTTAATTACTTCTATACAAATCGAATGTTGAAGTGTTAAAATATAGTGAAATCGTCGTTGAAATATCGTTTGTTATCGATTACTTATTTTTACGATTACGATTACTAATAATTTTCTCTGAAATTCCTCTGAAAATTATACATTACGTATCTATACGAATTTATGAAAATGGAATAATGTTGTTAAACAAATCGACTAGTTGCAATATCGTTTGTTATCGATTACTTATTATTACGATTACGATTACTAATAATTTCTTCTACAAAATAATTCTTGATGGAAGAAAAAATAAAAAATACCTAATTCACTATAAATATCTTTTTTTTATCCACACTATAATTACGATCAGTTATGAATTCGACTTTGACTAAAAATTAGATAATATAAAAGTTTTCTAAGTAAGATAATTTATCGATGACTTAATACATTCCCCCAATAAATGTCCGTGCTCGATTAAGTTCCGTAAAAGTAATTTCCCCCTGCTAAATTATTTTTATGTTCATTGCGTTTAATTGATTTATCATTCAATCATAAGTCAATAAATACACAAAATAATCATCAATATATTAGACCATTAAAGTGGCAAAAAAAAAAAACACAATCAAACAATAAAATACCGACAAAAACCGCTCTAAGCCGGCTGAGTTCATCAAGATTCATTTACTCAAAGTCGATGAAAGAGATGCACAAAATGCGATCCGCTTAATAGGCAAACGTCGATTAAATGAACCAACCATATGTTCTTCTCCTCTCTCTACAAATGACGTGTATACAGCCGGAATGATGATGATATTAAGCAGTTTAAATCAAATTATCAGCATGAAAGATCTCAAATTGTTTTTGTTCGATCTCCGTTTTCACTGGGAAATAACCAAAATTGGCAAATCATAGGCAAAGTTGCATTCAAGCGAATAGAGTGATCCCTCGCCTATATACATATATTTGTGGAGAAGTTGATAATATTTTTGCGGGGTGTGGTGCGTTGTTTCCTTCTCCACCTCCTCCTCCCTTTTGTGAGGTCACCAGTCGAAATGTTGCGTATACGCAGCGTTGACGTGACGCCATTTTGGCTGGCAAAACGATAAGCAAACCAGACCGAAAGCCCAAGGGTATTTCACCGAAAAGCGTCAAGGAAATGAATGAAAATCAACTTTCAAGTAAATGTTGCGTAATCAAAAGGGGGGTTTGATGGGGGAGAACCGTTGCTGGTGGGTAATTTTTCTATGGTTTTAGCCAATTCGAGGGAAATGCTACCACAATACGGCAAATATACACAACAACGAAATAAGCTGACAACCTCAAATGGTCTGTGTAAGCAAACAAAAAACAACAATGATTCGTTAAGGAAAGCACACACAAGAAGGGAAAGCAGCAGCAGCATAAGAAAATAAGAAAGAAAAGCTGAAAAATCAATGAATTTGTTGACGTCTCGCGAGTAAAAATGCGCCCTCAATCATGTTTGCACAATTAAACTTTTTGCGCTAAACTTTTAAGGGAATTTACAGTTGTTCCCTGCTGGCGAGTTTCCCCTATTTATTGATTTCTGATTAATAGCCATTCAGTGGCTTTGGGCAAGAAGGACACATTTATTGGCCCATTAAGGACACCGTGACATTGAAGGCAAAGTGCCAGTCAAGGCGATTAAATGTTTGCCTTTCCCAATAACAGCCCTGTATATACATCTGTCTCTCTAGTATTACCACCCGCCCATGCCTCTCCTTCTTTTTATTATTTGTGAAGTGTTGTGAACTAGTGGGAACTATACATATAGGGATATTTTTTGGGGTTGGTTTTTACCAGTCTCTAGTATCTAGGTTTTCGGGGTTAACTGAAGGAGAGAGACTAACGTTATGTGGGTTTATTATTTTGGGATTCTATTTAGGGATTAACTATTACTTAGCGATGAAATAAAGGATACAAGCATTGATAAATCCACACTTATAATAAATATTACAAAATTTTAGAATTTAAATCATCAAACTAAATAATATGGAAGAGTATTTCATAATACAGATTATACTAATCAAAAATTCAGTATTAGAGCAACCTCAAATTTAACAAAAACCCATATCCCTAAATAATCATATACGATAAATGTACAAACAGAGCTAGAACTAGTTCATGGACATATATTCAACCTACTTCTTGAGTGCGGGGTTGATTTTTATCTAAAAGCCACTCATTCGAAGTCTACTACTTTTTTTACTATATATTCTATAGTTTAATACCTTGATTTCCTTCATCTTTCTTCCTTCCCCCATCGATATCCTTTCCAGTGACTATACTACCACCCCAAGAACCCAAGGATTTGACCTCCCCCAACAGCTCAAATTAACACAATCAGTTGAAATTCTCTGGGTGAACACTTAGAGAAACTCACAGAAATGTTTGATGTTCGTTTTAATGTTGATTAGATATACATATGTGAGGGGGGAGGAGATAATTTCTTTTTAATTTAACTCTTACAAATTGGATAATTTGCCATTTATTTTTTGTTGTTTTGGGTAAATTTAATAAATTATAAAGCAGAAACGAAACGGAACGAAACAAACCAACGAGACAACAACACAATTGAATGTAAAACACACTTAATTAGAATTTAGTTGGGTGACAGACATTACCTTTTAATAAAAATATTTCCGTTATTAAAAGCAATTTCTAAATTGTTTTTGTTTTCCATGAATGAAACGTTTCTTTTATACGCCGCTGTCACTGAAGAATGTTGATATTAAAATTAATAATTATTCTGATTTGTTTAAAGCGAATGAACACCAACAAATGGGCGCGAAATTCTGGAAATTATCTATGCAGTAAGAGCGAGCGAGAGAGAGCTTAGGTAGGTGTGAAAGAGAGACAGAGAGAGTGAGCGAGAGACCAAAAACCGAGGCGTTTTTTGATTAAAAGATTCGTGGTGCTTCTTTGATTTGTAAATCCTTTACATAATCAACTCTCAGGCACTTGGTTTAATTTATTTTGCTTTATTTTTACAACTTTTATTTTTGTATAATTATTTGCCTTTTGTTGCAAGCACACACGCACACACACACGCGGCACACACAACAAACGCTCGGCGATGATGTCCGAAAACGACTGACTGACGAGCAGCGAAAACTTCCGCGTTTGCCACACAGAAAATACTAAAAAAAAAAGCCACACACAAAATAATGACTATGGCTTTGCGCTGCTACTGCTGCTGCAAAGCGAAGGAAATCGAGCGATAAAACGCGACTTTATAGATATACAATTTATGCGATTTGTATTTATATATTTTTTACAAAATTTATTTTTATGCTGCTCGCAAAACACTTAATTGTTGTAGCTTGTTTTTGTGTGTTTGGTTTAGCAAGAAGCCAAAGTGTAGATTGACTGACTGAGGGTAGGATTTTTTTTGTTGCTGCCACTGCTGGCGCGTTCATCGCCCAAAAGAGAGCTCTGCCAGAAGAGAGCAAGCGCAAGTTCATTTTTGCCACAGAGTGAGAGTAGAGAGAGAGAGCGTGGGGGCCACGTGAGAGTGCAAAAAAAGGGAAAAGCGAATTTCATGCTTTCGCGAAATAAGAAAATTTGTATCTGGCTTTTCCGCTGCTCTATCTTTTTCCCTCTATCAGATTCCGATTTCGATTAAATTTTGAATTTTCTTTTTTGTCTAATTAGCTCTACCTTTCCTTTACTCTCTCCCACTCTCTTCGTCTAGTGTATACACACATAAATATAGAATATATATGGGTATGAATGGAGCATAAATAACACCTGCTCCTCTCTCCTCACGCCTGCGCAAAGGCCAAGAAAAAACGTGCTGGCTGAACGCAACTAGATATATATATAGCAAATACGAAGCAAAAACATAAATTCATCGTTATCATCGGTAATAAGTGCAAGGGAGATGGGCACACACTCCCAGTGAGTGCAGAAATGAACACTGCACAAATATAGAGAGAGGGAGAGAGCGAGGAGAGAGCTCTCTCCTCTCAGCTGTCCCAATTTTTTGTGGCTAAAATAATTACACCAATTTATAAATCATCAACGAGGCGAATCCATTTGAAAGGTCCTTAGTCAAGGCTTTTCCCCTGAAAACAGGCAATAGAAATGAAATTCCACAAAGGAAAACCCCTGTTTTGTAGTTTATTGCATGAAGGAATGAGAATGCCAGCTGAAGAATTTCAATGACAAGGTAAATCAATGTCAGGCCAAGGAATTCAAAGGCATTTCCCTTGTTTCCTCTAGTTTTTCCAAGGGACATTCTAAGGACAACCCAGCATTAATTGCTGCTTATATGTGGGGTTTCCACTCTGTCTGACTGGTTCCTCTCTCTTCCTCCTCCTTATTTGCTATCGTTCTGTGGCGTTCTGATTACAAGTGGAGCATGACCCACATACTTGAATAAACAAAGCATAAAAATCAACTATGCGAATATATGTTCAGAACGAAAAAGCTCTGGCGGAGTCCTAACAAAACAATTGAATTTGCTGCGTGCGGGTGTTGTCTGTGTTGGGAAAAAGTTAACTGGGAAAATAGGAGCAAGGAAGGAGGAAAATGACGAACTTAGACAGATTCTTGTCGTAAAAAGGAAACCCAATCAAAACTAAGGATTCCCGAGTTGATAAGAGAAAATAGGACAGTTGTCGCTGAAGATGTTTGAGTGGCGATAAAACAATTAAGGCCAGCTACGGGTTGGGTAAACTGGGTTAATTTGCATAACTTTTCAAAGAAAATAATATAAAATTTTAATTTTAGTAGAAACATATTTGTTCAATGGGACGTATACTTAATATTTATTTTGCCACATATTACGTATACGTCAAGTTGATTTTAATTTATTTTTCTTCAATTATCTTTCTAAACTAAATTCTAATTGAGATTTAGGCTTCTTCATACTATTTTCACCAATAATACCTCCTTTATTTTCTGACGTTATTAAGAAAGTTTTAAAATGTCTTCATTTTTTATAGCATACCTAGCAGAATATTACCAGCAAAGCACGGCCACTTGAAATATGCTATAAAAAATATATATTTACGGTGACACACAGCCATAAATCATATAAGATTAGGCAGAACAAATTCAGATAAGATTGTTCACACAAATAGAAATTAATAGACACAAACTATTAACATCCTACGCAAAGATTTTCACAGATTCTTGCAACATTCAGTACTCACTACAGATATATATTTACATATTCTAGGCCAAATACACAGTGATGATCATTTACATACCTGCAAATAAAAGAGAAAATATGTAAGTTAATAAACATTCAAGTCTCTTATTTACTAAATTAATTTTTAATAAGATAAATGAAATTAATTAAGCAGAAAATTAGATTATTATCACTCTCATGCAAAAGTTTGTAAATATTTTTAGCGCAATTAGGCAATTGGAGGTAACTCAATCAATGCCATATCATCAAAGAGTTGGGAGTCTTTCTTTTTTTTTCAAGAAGTTTGTTTGATTCGGTAAACAACGTTTGATAAGATTAGAGTCTTAAAAAAAAAACTGATTAGATGACGAAGCTTGAACGCCTTCCCTTTGTTCAGTTTTCAGATACTGTAACTTTTTATGGTCTCAAGTAGATATTGAAAACTACTTTATAGAGCTGTCTGGCAATCGAAAAGCATAAAGTAAACAAAACTGGTTGCCTGTAATTTTCCACATGGCAATGGGTGCAGTCAGTCCCCAGACCAGTTCTGTAAAAGGTCGCCACCTCGATGGTCACGATCAATTCAGCCACTCTCAGTCTTGTTGACTTTTTCAACAGCCAAAAAAAAAAGGTATTGAAGAAAGCTTCAGTGGGTAGAATTGGCCTAGTCATAGTATTGATAACATATTTATGATTTATGTGGTCTACTTAAGTAGGGGAACACGAATGTGTGATCTATGGTTAGTTTATGGGGAAAGTAATGAATAGAGTAGGACTTTGAACCGGAAAGATTTGGAGGAGATAAGGCAAGGTAAATAAAAGGAACACCACAATGATTTTTGATGATCAACTAGATACACCTAATTAGGGTTAAAAAAAATTAATTTAAATAAAGAATCATTTAAATTGGTTAATTATTAAGACTTATTACAACTAAATCTTAATAATATACTTTTAATCATTACCCTTCTTTTTGAAAATTGTAAATATGCAGCGCAGAATTGTAGGCAATAGTTTTTTGTCAACTAATCATGGCCTACTTTTGGTAGCAGTCCAAGGAGATATTAAAACTTTAATCTCTTTTATGATCCTTAAAATCTATATAAGAAATTTTTTTTTATGTTTGTTATATGAAAAGAAATTAAGATCAAGTACATCTCTAGTTCTTGAATCCCTATCTAAAACAATAAAAGACAACCCAGCTCTCCAACACGTGTTCGCAGTTCCCGGCACAAAGGTGCAACCGAAAAGCTCACCTGAGAAAATTGAGGTTATAGATGATAACCCAATGGCAGAGTGTGATAAGAAGAGCCAACCATAACAAAGTAAACAGAATATAAACTACGGAGTATGTGAGGAGAGGAAGTTCAACAAATCGCTGACGCAAGGGGTCAATGAAATTGAATTGCAATTGTAAAAAGAATAAGCTTTCCACAGCAAAGTCGGCAACTCGGAACCTCGAACGGTAAGCCAAAGCCAAAGCTTGAAGCGATCGAAAAAAGCGGGAGAGATAATCGCAAGCGAACGCGAGTAATAGAGAGAGGCGGACCAGCACTCGAACCGAGAGAGATAGAGAGCAATAAAAACAGAGCTAAAACCGGCAAACAAAGAGCCGAGGCGACAAACGAAGCAGCGACGCCACAGCAGCAGCAGCAAGCAGCAGCAACAGAAACACGAGCAACACCAACAGCAACACACAGAGCTGACAAACACGAGGAAAAGGTTCGAGGCCTGCTCAGTGTGACGGCGAACGTCGTACCTGTTGTGTGTGTTATTCCCCAGTTGTCCAACGATTTTGGAACCGAAACCCCAAAGGCTTCACCAAAACAAACGGAAAACGCACAAACAAGAAAGCAACAGTTGTCCATCCAGATCGAGAAAAGGCAGCCACCAGGAGAGCTCTGCAAAATGTTTGAAGTCGCCTGCCTGATGTTCATCTGCCCTTGGCTCATACTCGTACTACTCATGTTCATCGCCATGACTGTACTCTGAAAATGCGGCATGAAGAAAATCGAGACCAAAACTCAAGAGGCAGAAACACAAAAAAAAAAAAAAAAAATGGGCACACAAATTGCAACATCGCTTGGCTGTGTGCCCGAATAATCATCAGAAATTAACACAAGATTCTGTCTGCACTAAACCCAAATATTCCTATAAAAATGTGCTTTGATTGTTTGTTTTTTTTTTTTTTGTTTGTTTGTTGACCACACAAAAGTGTAATGTGATTTAAATTTAATTCAAATTCTGTATTATGTAAGAAACTGTACCTTGTTCGCATATAGTTTTAATTAGGTTCTAAGCTTTGTAATAAAATATGAAAGAATAAGAGAATCAATAGGGGTTTTAATTGGTGGGCAAGGTTCAAAAACGGTTTTTATATATAATTGTCTTGTTAGCTTTTATTAATTTAGCCTGAGAAACCAGTTTGCTGAGCGATTATCATTGTTGTGATACGCTCTGCTGGTCGCATACTAATCCAACTCGTTGTATTTATAAACAATAAAAAAAGAGGTACTTAAAAAAGCGGGTTTACATTAACAAAAATAAATAAAAAACATGTCATTAATTATAATTAAAAGTGTATTGGAATAACCTATATTTATACACTTGAATAATACATAAACTGCTTAATATTCCCAAAATAAATTTATTTAAATAAAGCTATTAATTTTAAAGAAATTGCCCAACTGTTACTGCTTCAGCGCCATAAATAAATATATTTTGAAATCGGTCATATATAAACATTTTGCTTATCTACAACTGTTATGGTAACTTTTGATGATAAGTCTAATTTGGGACATGACTTCAGACACTTTTATTCACTTTTCATGGCTTCTACAGTTGCAGTTTAATAATGAATGTAAAACTATTCATATTTTTTAAGTAGTTAAATTATTATAATAAACCCGCTGAGGACATTGTCAAAGTTCAGACAACTTCCTCGTATAAAAAAAAAAAATAAATAACACTTCACAAGTACTTGTTGAAAAGTGAAAGCTTGTCACAGAAACGTAATAAGTGTAAAAACAATTACACGTGTAGTGAGTGTTTAAATATCCACTCAGCGTCATCACTCGAGACGTGTCAACAGCAGTGTTAAATTTAACTTTTATTAAATAAAAACTGAATGAAACAGAAGGAGTTGCTGCGTAAATCAAGGCAATTAATTAAACATATACAAAATGTACGTTTTAAATCAAACAAAAACAAAGCTGTTCTTATCTGTAAACACTCCTTCTTTTTGCCAGATTTATTTGCCATACTTCTTTGCTTGGCTTGTAAGTAAACAAAGTAGTTTTCTCTTTTGTATTTTCGCCAAAGAGTGTTTGCAATGTCATTGAACCTAATTAGCAAATGGAAGAACAATGGAGGGCACAAAAAGAGGTAATAAAGCCAAAAAATTCAAATGTATTTGTTATAAATTTAAGTCAACTTTTTTGTGATGTCTGTGAGTTTCGTTTAACTAAAATATTTATTTTTTGAAGGGGGCTCTAGGCTGTAGTATGTTGATTGGGTCACATACCATTGGGGTTTCTGTGCAAATGGACAAATATTATGACTTGGCCTGTTATTTACCCAAACGAATACGAGCCAATATTGACCCATCGATGACTGGGTAAAGTCAACTTGGTCTAATTCCTCAGAAAACATTTGGCTGCCTTTTGGGGCTACACTAATGCTGCTATATGTTTCTGCACGAGTGCACCAAAAGGCAGAAAAACCCAAATGCATTAAAATTAAAATGCAACAATTCGTGGAAAAGTAAAAAGAGGCCTGCAAAGACATTTGAGACATATCGCGTGCCGCTTGGATTTACAGGGCAATTTTAGTAATGCTTTTGGGGAGTTTGGGGGTGCTACATATACTATATGGCAGTGACATGGTGCAATCACCTCCGGAACGAGACCCTTTTTTGTGGGTCAGCAGGACCTGCAGTTAGCAGTTACAAGTTACCAGTTACCAGTTAGAAGGCAGCCAGCCACTGGTTGTTGCTATAAATTTTGAATGTTTACATTTCGTGCTTGATTCGGTTGAGAGTGTGAGTGTGTGGGGGGTCCCTTCTCGCTGCATTTGCATTTGCATTTCCCGCAGCAATGGGCACTATGAACTCACAGTTCCGGCTGAGACAAGTCAGCGTTGGCCACAGTTCATTGCTCTAATTCCCCGGCGAATATATATATCGTACGCGTTGGGAGAACAAACCAAAACCCCAAAGTGCGGCACGTTCTCAGATATTATTTTCCTTTGCTACCTAAAGGCTCTTCTGATTTTAGGGTATATTAGTTGAGTGGCAAAGAATGTTTTTGAAAAAATAATTGATTATCTTTTAGATTTAAAAACACGTAGTTTTCTTTTATCACAATATTTTATAAATTTTTAAAAACCTTTCAAAGGAAGATAAAAATTCGAATTACGAACAAAACTGGTCACACTAATAAGTGAATTTTAGGGGACTACAATTACAAGAAAAAGTTAACACATTGAAAAAGGATAATTTATCTAAAATCATTTTAATGGCTATTCCCTGATATATTCAGACATATTGTATAATATATATTTCATTCTGCAAACTAAACAGTAACTCAAAGTCTGTAGATCAAATATACCTCATAGTTGCATGGCATTGTTTAGATTCAGACATAGCTGTTTTTATCGCCTGCCATAAAATCACAAATTTCGCACATAATTAAATGCAAAACGGCAGAAGGGGAAAAAACGCAACCGCAGGCTAGGCTGGCTAAAATCAAATTACAACTAATCATAATTTCAGCTTGTTTTCCATACTTGTGTTTTTTCTTTGTTGCGGTTGAAGTTGCTTTGAAGTTTGACGTTTTTGTAGCCGCTGGCAGGATTGTTGCACTTTTTTGTAGTTTGGGCTTGGGTTTGACTTGGACTTGCCTATGCAATTATTCGAAATGGGCGGCAACACTTTTCTTTTCTTTTATTTTCTTCTCTATGGCTGGTGCTGTCGCCTGACTCGAGGCATTTTGGGCTTGTCATGGAGCTTGTGATTTCGCCGATGACTAGAGGGCCAGCAATGACCCGAATTGTCTGGGCTGTAATTTTAGTTTGCCGTAAAATTACCGCCAAAGGGGTGGAGTTTTCGATTTTACAACTTAATAAATATTATTAAATAATAATAAATTTTATGGTTAAGCCACGTTGGTTAGTTGTTGAGTTTTATGGTTAACCTGTTGGTGAATTGTTAAACTTTATGGATAGCCTATAGGATAATTGTTTAATTTAATGGTTGAAGTCGGTGAACTTTATAATGTAATTGTAAACATGTTGATTGTTGATGTTTATGGTTTACCTGTTGGTGAATTGTTGAAATAGTTGGTGACTTTTAATATTGGACCTGATTTTTGTCTGTAACTGAATGTTGAATATTTTTCTAGATTATAAAGTACATACAAATTGTAAAGCCTGTTTCTAGGTTCCATTTTAAAGGTTATTTTTTTAAATATCTTAAGACAGAAGTGTATTCAAAACATACTGCAGTTTTCCAATGACTTAAATCTGCTTCGGTTGAGCTTTTCTTGCAGTTTCAACGTTTGCATAATAATTGATATACCATAATTTAAGCCAAGCTCTTCCATTATTATTTTTTTTTTGTATTCCCATTTTGCAAGCATAACATTGCGTGGCCCGAAAGTTTCATAAGAATTTCCTTGGCTTATGCAAAAATGGCTATAAAGTGAAAACTTGTGTCTTTGTCTTTGGCTTAGTCAACAGTTTGTCGTTTGTTTATACTGCACTTTTTCACTGTCTCAGTTTGTTTGTGCCGCCAGAATGTCTACCGCGTTATTAGCCAAGTCTCGATGTCGCTGTCGATGTCGATGCCTTTTTCCTAGTGCCTCCTCCCTGTTCGTTTTTTGTAACCCGAAACCATAATGAACTTAAGTATTCTAAAAAAAAAAAAAAAAATAAACCAAACAGAAATGTTGTTCCCTGCCGACTTTCCATCTCAGGTTGCACTGGTGGGCAATGTTTTTCTGGCGGCAAACCAATGAGGCGAACAGCAGAGTACCATATTTTGGTTTATTTTATGCCCGGCTCTTCTGGTTAAACTGTCCCACCTTCCACAGTTTTTTGCCTTTCCTCTCGCCCACCATTATCGCCTCATTAGCTTGGCCAAATACGGGTGGCTAAATGGCGAGCAGAATGGCTTTTTCATGCCGCAGTGTTTGTGTGTTTAGCATTGGGCGGCTTCTGTTTAATATTTGCCACGTGGCTAGCTGGCTGGATAGCCTGTCTAGGAAAAATAATTAAAACTTCAGCTTTTCATTTGGGCAACAGCCCGAAATGTCTGGAATCAAGTGGAAGTCAAACAAGATGGGAAGAGGATTCATTATTTTGGTTGTTTGTGAAAGGTTCATTGGGTAGGTAGGAGTAATGGGAATTAGCGTACATTCGAAAAAGCTTTTTATTAAATTATTTTTTGCAAATCCAAAAGCCACAAGACGTATTTATATTTCTTTGTTTTGGAAAGGTGATAAGGAAATGTTAAACAAAACTTACCACAAAAAACGTTAATCAAGTATAGATTCTACCGATTTTCTCTTCATCCACCGATCTATCAATAGCAACTGTGACATTTTCTATATTCGCTTAAGCTTCTATCTAGCACCCAAAGACACCTGCCAATCTCATAACCCTGAATTATTCTGCTGCAGCTGTTATATACCATTATCAATGCGTTTAAAGTTCAATCTGAATCTATCAAGATGCAGTGGCCATGCCCAGTAATTCCTTTAATTGCGCACACTCTTTGTTCTGTTTATATTTATGCAACAGTTTCTCATCGAGCAATATTCTGCGGGGAACAAAGCTTAATGGCAATTAAAGTAATTAAAACGAAAAGCGTTAATCGGCGCGGACAATCATGGCCACAAAAGAAACCGCAATAAAATGTGAAATTTGACACGCCTCCTGGGAAGATATACATCATTACCACTTGGGTACAAATTGCGAGGTTGGCGTGAATATATATTTGGAAAAAAATATTTATTAAGCAGAAAATTGTTTATAAGTTATAAATTTAATATAACTTATGTAAAGTACAAAATATTGAAGTATATTTATTTAAGTACATTTAAATTTTTAAAATCCTTTTTAAAGAAAAATGTAAAATTTTGGTTGCTAATTTTATAAGAACTGATAATGAAAATTTTAAATATTTTTTGAAATTTGTAATTGTATTATTTTTAATCTTAAAAAATCTTCACCTAATTTGTATACCTTAATTTCTATATATCTTATCTTTTTATTTTCTACTACATCCTCTCTTATTTCTTCAACACCTCAAGTCAGTAATTACACTTTAAAATAAATTTACTTTTCGCACACGTGTCGTTAGTTAGAGTATTTCCCCCCAAGTCCCAACAATTCCATCACTCAAACCTTTTGGCAAACACTATAAACTCCCCCTCGCAACCCTTTCATCGCATTCCTGTTTTTATTTTTATTTTTTTCGATGGCAATAGACATTTTAAGTGGCAGCCATTTAAATGTAATTTGCCGCACATTGCAATGTGAAAATAAAATAAAGAAAAGTCTAGCTGTATCTGTATCTAAAGCGGTATCTGTATCTGTATCTGTATCTGAGGGGTTTCGCTCGTGGCTCACCTCGATTGTTGGGGTGTTGGGGCGAGAAATTAACGATTTCCAGTGAACGAGTGTATACGCCAGACATGATGGCGTCGACATAGCTTTTCATTGTTGTAGCTCGTTAGTTGTCAAGCTGCCCCCCCGCCTTGTTTTCGTCCCCTCTTTAGTTTCTAGGGTTGCCTGTCCATGTCTATTTCCAGCTCGATAATGTTAATGTAATCACATCGATTAGTGTTGGGAATATGTAGCTGACTTGGACGGTTAAAGTTTTTATAACCCTTCTTATGACCCCAATTTATTGGTATTAGTTTATGAACTGTAGAAAAGGAAATGCTTAAGATATGGCCTATAGAAATTGATTTTTTGTGATATTTTTAGATAAACCACGATTGATGATGTAAGGATATTTTAGAAAATAAATAAAACCCTATCCTCGCATGATTTACTAGTCAAAATAACAACCGAAATATTACAAAGACTTACCACCCGCATAAAAATATAGGAAAAGACAATTTTGCATACCTAAAAAGGAAACAAAGATGTATAAATTAGTCAACCTATTGGTAAGTTATTCACAAGGTAAAAAAATATAGAGCTAAAAATAGATTTCACGATATACAGACACACAAAAAACCAGACAGCAATCCGCAAAGAGTATTATTAATATTTGAAAGGAAAATATGTACAAGTGGAATAATAAATAAATAACCCACGAATCATCGAGTAGGCAATAATTTGAAATGACTTGACAAGTAATACTTGTGTGGAAAAAAACCAATAAATATAAATCGTCAAAAGTGGCAGACCAAGAGGAAGAAGAAAGGCCAAGAAGAATTCCTTTTGCGTGGCAAACAAAGCCAGCCACAACGCAGAGAAATCTTCAAGCCAGACAGCAGAGTAAACAAGAAGAATCTTCGTTTCGACAGAGATCTCCGCCTCTTCTTTGGCCAACATGCATTACACTTGGCCATAAGAGACTCGCCTCTGGCCTACACTTCATCACTCCACCCCATTTAAGCCATTTCCATAAGATAATTGTTTGTGTGCGCTGTTCATTTCTTTTTCTTTTCTTTACTTATTTCTTCTTTCCTTTACTTGAATATTATTTTTGGCATGTTTTGCGGCTTTTTTGGTTTGGGATTTCTGTTTTGTTTCGCTTTTGTTGCTCTTGCTCTTCTTTTTTTTTTATTTTTTGTATTATTTTTTTTGGGCATTGTGTTTTGCTCGACTGGCTGCAAGCATTTTGTGCCAAAAATAAATGCTGACATCATCCCAAGCAAACCACAAGCACACACATCGAGCTCACTTTTATTTTGTGGGGAGAGCAGCGAGCACAAGAAACAGAAGACCAGACCCGACCCGGTACCCTCTCGATAAGGAGCCTCTCTTGAGTGAGATAAAAAGCCCAAGATGATGCCTAATTGAAATTCTAATTGGTCTGGGGAGTCAGCTTCCAATCTCATATTGCCTCCTTCCGAAAAAAAAAATAAAAAATGAAAGAAATAATTGAAGATACTAAGGGAACGCTTGGCTTCTCGGATATTTTGTTGACCTTGAACTTGAGTGAGTTCTCCTCCGGTCTTCGAATCAGTAAAACTTTTGGACTGAGCGAGTCCAGTCAAACATCTTTTCGTTTTTATGCTATCCTCTTTCAGGCAGAAAACATCAGTTTTATGCGCTTTTTGAGTGCATTTGTATTGCATTTTTGGGGGGAAGAATGAAAGATATCGAAGTACAAAGATTTTTAAATACCATTTGAGGCAACTGTACTGGTTTTGAAAGCGAAATGCGAAATGAAGGTTTAAGGGAAAGAGATTTTATAAGAAATGGTTAAAGGTTTAAGAATACTTTTGTATTATTAATAAGATATATTCATGCTCTCTACAAATGTTAACCTAAAATCTAAAAAAGACACTATTCACCCTTAAAAAAGAGCCAAAAATGAGTCGCCTTTTTTTTTATATGGTAGCCAATTTTTGTGAATATATACAATTTTTTTTTGATTCCATCTTTTTTACCCAAATTTCCTTTCACTGTTAAAAGTAGCATTATCTTTTTCTGATACTAAGTTGTGTTACCTTTTACAAATCTAACAGAAGAACCAAATTAAAAAAACCCATTATCAAGTCTATTTTTAATTAGGGGAATACCCACATTCATTTCCCTTACTAGTAGTAGTTACAAGCAACACAATTTCCTGATTAATCATCCACAAAGTATACACTTCGCTCCTTTTAAAGCATAAATTAAGTGCTAGCTTTGAACTTTACAAGTGATTCATTTGCGATGTGAGTCACTAGAGCAATTATAAAAAAGTACGACTACTTTCAAATAGTTTTCTCAAGTGCTTTGCTCATCTTCAGATTAAATACATAGATATAGATTCCTAAAAATTAATATGAATTGCCTCATATGAAGTTTATATTATTTAGTCCTCAGGAATTCCAAGAGCATTTTGTGTGCCACACAAAATGTAATTTATTAGGCTTTGGCAGCCCCTTAAAAAACATATTTTGAGCTTGTCTCTCATGGATACCTAATTTAGTGCGCCATTCGCCCCCCAAACAAAGCCTCGCCTTTGTGGGGACCCCCAGTTCATGTTCATGTTTTTTTATTTTTTGGGGGGAACTATCGAGAGACCCTTTTCACTTTCTGCGCAGTGGCGAGGAAATTGCGTTGTGGCCACCTCAAAGGAATTGCTTTTTTATTGCTTATGAGGCAACAAATGCTAACGCATCATCGTCGTCATCGTCATCATCATTGAGAAATAAATGCACGAAAACGCGAAACAAGAATTACAAGAGAAGTCAAGTTTTAGGAATGACATCATTTCGAGAACCAAAAAGCGATACCCAACCCAAGGCAGCAAAAAGAATTCGCACAAGTTTTAAATGCGTCGAGTTTTGCGTTGATTGAATAGTTTGGAGGATGAGAACGGAGAAAAGGGGGGCCAATTTCCCTCCTTCGGGGCAGATTGGTTTTTGTATAATTAAGCAAAAAGGAGGGAATAAATGCGAAGCAGCCTTTAGGGCAGCCTTGTGACTGGATTATAAATGGCTTTGGACCATGAAAGCGATGCATTTTTGTGATTGCCTTCATGAATCACCTGTCGAATGACGTAACCTGATCGAAGGATAATGATTTGGCAATTTGAAAGGGAATATGTATATATTTTTAGAGGTCTATCATAAATAAAACGTGGCAAAACTGCGCAATTAGAATTTACAGGAATATTTCTTTGAATTTGGTTAATAAATTAAATATTAAAATAATAAAGGGAACTTAATAATAATTTACACCTTTTCTAACCATGGATTTTGTTAGTTTCGGTTTGTAATAGGTTCTGTTTTAGTACACTTGGATTTAATAAATATAAATTTTGCAGAAAATTTGGCTTATCATGCTTAAACATTAAATTACAACCACCATGCCGAATATGTAAATAATAATATAAATAATTGAAAACTTTAAACTAAGGATGTAAATCGAAACGAAAAAGCCTTTACAAAATACTATCGATAAAATATCCAGCTCAATAATATATCGATAAAATAGTTTCTTATATGGAAATGTTTAGATGAACTTTATCGAACAACGTTTAAACTTAAACTATCGATATTATAACAAATATCAGGAAAATACTCGGTATTTCAATCAATATTTTAAGACAGAATATCGATTTATCGCTCATATATTGCAGCGTTTAAATATCGGTTAAAATATCAATGCAACATTGCTATATCTGTCTTTCCTGTTTGGAAAACATTATTTTAATATTTCTATAAAAAATTTAAATAATTCAACTAAGTAAGAGATATGAAAAACAACAAAATAAAGTTAAAATTTAAATTGAAATTATTTAAATATATTTTCACCACACGTTTTCCTGTTTCAATATTTATTTTAGTAAGAAATCAAAAGTTTTTAAGTCAACTTCCAGAAATAGGTAAGCTCTTTACACATTTTATACTGATTCCAAAAGCTAGGCAATTTAATTTAAAAATGATTTAAAATATTAAATATTTAGCCAACTCCTGGATTTTTCTTTTGTTTTTCACCATTATACTCAAGGTGAAATGTGAATCCCCCCAGAATAAATGCAACACGAAACATTCAGCGTGCAACAAATACAGGGCAACAGCAAGCGGTTAGAACACCAAACATTGAGAGGAAAAGACAAGGATTGAAAAAGTTGGGTATAAAAGCAGGCCACAACCAGGAAAAGGACCGACCTGTTGCTAGGAGTGGCCATTCCCATCTGGTGTGGATCACAGCCGCCGCCGCCGCCGCAAGTGGCAGCCGCTGCAACGGCGGCAAAGACGCTGGCACATTCCAGGGGGGATCGTGGTTTGGGCACTTGCAAGCGCTGAAAGGCAGGATCGTAGCTGAAGGATATGCGGGAGCTGTGCCCAGGATGTCCTTGCATTCCGGATATCTGTACCGGCGACGACAGCGAGGATGTGTCCGGCGAACTGGGATAGAACGGTGAGTGTGGATAGGCATAGATTGAGGGACTGGCACTGAAAGCAGCCCCAGCCGCCGCCGCCGCCGTTGAATTGATACCCGTGGCAATCCTTGCCTGTTGAGGATTCAGTTGCGGATGCAGCTGGTGCTGTGGACTGTTCCCGGCGCTAGTGGGTATAGGAATAGCACGACTCGCCGCTTTCGCTGATCGGGTGTATAATGTTGGTGAAAACTGATCGATGGCCTCCTCGTAATCCTCCTCGGTGCTAGAGCCCATATACAGATTCGTATCACTGGCCCGGGCATTATGATTCGGATTCGTTGGCCACAAGGACTCGTCCACGCAAAAGGAACTCCTTCCCGATTGCGATTTGTTGTAGTAATAAAGCTGCGGGTTCAGGCGATGCATAAAGGCGCTGGGATCAACACTGAGTCCTCCGCCGCCGCCGCCTCCTCCTCCGATAATTCCAATGTGAGGATTGCTAAAGGCTCGCTTCCTAATGCCGCCGGATATTGCGGAGGTAGTAAAGCTGGGATGTATTTTTTTGGATTCGTTTTCGGTTTGGAAAGCAAAAGGTTTGGCGCGCGCAAATAAAACAAAAATAATATGTAAAAAAAAGGAAAATAGTTTAGAGAGAGGTGAAAGAAGCTTTTTTTTAGATAAATATATATTTTCCATTAGTTTTTCAATGCTGATTTTATCCAATTGAAATTAAAATATAATTTTTAATATTTTTTGGATTTTTCGGGAATTTTTTCGGGGTGAGAAGGATTCGGTGGCGGTGCCGGGCAACAAAAGTCGATTCGGTGTTGCTTCAATGAAGTGAGAGAGTTCGAGTTGCGATTCGAAAGTGAACTTTGGTGATCGGTGAAGAATCTGGTGAAGAATGCTTCTTTGTGGCACGATATCGTTGTGTTTTTTTGTGTATATTTTTGCTATCCATACATCTCTCGTATTGCCAATCTGCTTGATTTCCAATTGATTTTTGTAATTAAAGATGATTGATGATCTTGAACATAAAAGGTGGAGTGATAATATTGGGTTTCTTCTTCTCAAATCACTGACTTTTAATGTAAAACTCAAGCTTGTGACAGAAACTTCTTTAATATTCATATTTTTGTAAGGCAGGGATGGCCATTTAGAGACTTCTTTAGCTCCAACAGCAATTTGCTTGAGATTTGTAATCGACGAATGCTAGTCACCCCAAGTAGAGCAAAAACCAAACCTAAATATAATAAACGAAACCCTGAGGTCACTATTTATCAATAAACCTTAATAATGCAGTATAAATTTCACTTAGAAAACACTCTATCCACCTTTAAAGACACCTCCTGAACCCTCTTTAAAAGATTTAAAATCCCTGAAAAAAAAATCCAACTGAATAGCAAACAAGAGAAGCCCACTCAATTTCCACTTGATTTACGGCAAGACAACAAACAACAAGAGGCACACAGAGAAAATTATGATGCAACACATTTTGCGGCAGCAACGTGTCGATGCGCTCCAGTTCTCAGCATAAACAACTCCACCCAAACAGCGAGCTGCAACACATGATGGATGTGGCATGCCACATGCAATTTATGCCTCAAAAATGAAATTGGCAAAAAGAAAAATACAAAAAAGTAAATAAAAGCAGAGAAAGATCAACCATTTTGTCAATTACGTTGTTGCCAATTAATCTCCTTAAATAGAGTACATTTCCTTTGGGATCTGTTTGATCTTTTTTTGCAGCAGCAACAGCAACAAAGTGACGAAAGCAACTAAGTTGACTTTAGTTTGATAATAAATAATGCATTTCCGTTGAGCAACAAGGCAAGAAGCTAAAGTAAAAAGTTTCTTAGATTCTATACAAAAATAAATACAACTTTTTCAGGAGTCCACAGGTATTTTTTGCAACTTTCTAGAGCCTTGTGTTGCTACCAAGTACAAAAATCCACAATAACAAATGGAGTGTTAAGAGAAAAAAAAGAACTAAAAACAACATTCAACCAACAAATTCAGCTGCAGTCTAGCCGCAATAGTAAAATCCAATGGTTTTCCCTTTTTCCTGGAGAATTTTCTTGCACATGGCTTGGTTTCCTTTATTTATTTTAGTTTTTCGACTGCAGCTAAAAGTTGTGCTTTTAATTGTTAATTTTAAGTTTCTCAGAACTTTTTAATGTTCTTCACAACTATAAAAATTAAACTTTTAAAAGGCAACCAACTTTTTTATTTTTGGGGGTCAAAAGGAAACTAAGAGGAACTATGAAAAGTTAAAATCAGAATTGCAAAAGGAAAAAGTTGGGCCAAGAAAAGGAAATATAGAAAATCAGTTAATTAGGAAAAGACTTGTATCATAAATAGGGGGAAATACCAATACAAATATTTTGACCAATTACTGGCTTCTTTTTCATGCCTTTAAATTAATTATTAAAATATATTTTCACACCTTTGTAACTCATTTTTTGGCGAGATAAAACCTTTTTTTGTTATTTATAAAACTTTCCCCAATTTACAAAAGTCTCTTCCTGTCAAAAAAAGCTAAGAAAAAACCCAGTGTCATCCTTTCAACGCTCAACAACTGAGTTGTCATCATCCTTTTCTTTTGGCATCTTACATCTTGCATAATGGCAAAAGTAGCAAAATTAGCATAAAATGAACAAATGAACAAAAAATAAAAAAGAAAAACGCGAACCTGTGGAAAAACTATGGAAAATTGTGGCCAAAGAGCTTTCGAGTGCAATTTTTTTGTTGTTTTTGTTTTGATTTGTATTTGTGTTGTTGTTGTGACCTGGCTTGCATTGTTAAGGCAGCAACAAATTAAATGCACATTACATGCAGCGGCAGCAGCATTTCCCTCCGCATTTTCATTTGCCATTGTGTTTTCCCACCGCTCAGTATGTCGCCCCACAACAAAGCCACAACACAAATCCAACAAGGAAATAAAAGTTTTCCACAAAAATAAAAAATAATAGAGAAAAACAACAACAACAATTTGCTGTTTGTTTTGGGGAAAATTAGGTGAATGGAGCTGAGCTGAAAGAAAAACTGCTGCCGAGCGAGAGGGAAAAATGCCAAATCGGGAGCCTCGAAAACTTCGATCCGAGAGATAAGACAGCAACAAAATCGTTGAAAAGAAATTTCCAGTCAGTTTTCGTTGGAAAAATTGGGGGGTAAATTAATCGCTTTGCCGTTTTGTTTTCGCAGTTAAGTTTATCGGTGAATTTTCATCGCTTTTACCTAGCGCCAAAGCCCAAGCCAAGTTGAAATTTATTTGCAAATTGTTTTTCTTGTCCGTTTCTATACTCGTACTCGTGTGTATTTACGTAATTTGGTCTTTCCTTTATTGTATTTGTTGTGGTTTTTATTCGGAAATTCGCCAGTTTGATTTGACAGCACAATTAGCTTGAAAGGACAGACAGCCAGCAGAAAAAGGATTACGCAAGCGAGGTAGAGAGAAAGAAGTCGATGGAAAAGTAGGGGAAAATTTAGGGACAAAAAACATGGGAAAATATAAAAAAAAAATATATTAAACATATTTAAATAATTTCCTAAGCTTTCATTTAAGCAATTAATTTCCAGAGAAAGGAAGAAATATTTTTCAGAATTATTTTTAGTTAAATATTTTATTTTCTAAATTATCTCCTTAATTTTTATTCCTTTTTCAGTAAATTATTTAAAGATTTTAAAAATTACTTTTTAACTACTTTGTAACAAGTTATTTTTCTCAATTTAATATCTAAGCTCTTTGACTTAATTTAAACAATTTAAATTCTACAATTCACTGACAAGTTTTAATGGAATTTCAACTAATTTCCTTTCCAGATGTTTATCAAAAACTATAACCACTGATTTATGTGTGCTTCCAGGCAAAACTTTATTTACAAAAGTTAGTTTGAGATGCATGAATAAATTATTTAAATTATTTAGATGCATGGTAAGACAGGGACAGCGATAAACAGAGGGAGATATAGAGTGAGATAGAAAGATAGGGAGAGACAGAGAGGTAGAATACATGTTTTGTTGATGGAAAGGTAAAGGGGGGAAAATGGTTGTTAAAAAGTACTCACATTCACACACAAATAAGGGGGAGAGGATTTGATATTGTCATTTTTTGCTTACCTGCAAAGAAAAGAAAAGAAAATATTTGTTAGTTATTTTTATGAATTAATCAATACCTCTTTTAAAACTTAATAAATATTAACATAAATGAATAATTTTTTGAGTTCATTTGCGCCAACACGTCATAACTAGGAAGAATCGGGCTTACGTTTAAGACTGAGATTCCAAAAAGTTACGCTGAAACAGGAGATGAAACAACGGGGCTAAGGATAATTGCTCTGATTGTAGCAAAAAACCAAGAGAGTAAGCTAAATTAAATCAATTTAATTAATTTTTATAATATTTCAAATATTTTCTCTTCACAGATCTGCTAAAACTTGGAAAATAAGAAAGACGAAACAGTTTTTTTTTTGTTTTTGAAATCTACGTTTTATTTTCCCAGTGTAACGTAAGCAGTTCCACCAAGCAGTTGGAGGAAGCAGTTCAATGTGAACTCCACAGTGGCGCCCCTGCCGGAAACAAAAAATTCAAACACTGCTTCACCCGTTAAAACTGCTTTGAATACACTGCTTGGCACTGTATTATTTTCTGAAGCAGTGATTTGAAAACTGTTAGCAAAGCACTGTGGTGCTCAAACTGTGGAGCAAAGCACTATGATCCTCAAACTGTAGAGCATAGAACAATGACACAAAAACTGTTATTCGGTCGTAAAAATCATAGTAAATGTAAAACTGTATTTTTTAGCGTTATTAAATTATTTATTATTTTCTGGACAAATTCCTGATATTCTAGTATTTTTTTTTTAGTTCTGATGATTTTTCAATTTAGTTGCTAAAAAATAAACATAATTTTTTAAGGGCAATAATTGAATTCTTAGTTTAAATGTATAATTTAAAAAATATGAAGAATAATAATTAAAAGTAACCCACGAAAGCGCAACGCAATAAAAATTATCTTTTATTTTGTTGTTGCTTTGGATTTCTGCTCCTTTTAATTATTGTTTTCTTATTATTTATTAATTTTTTTTAGGCGCAATAACGAAAATTGGCAACAAATACAAACAAGGCGATAATGTGCAATGCACAAAAGCGATCAATAACAATAAAAAAAAGAGATGGCAATAAGAAGGAGGGTAAGAAAGAGAGAGAGAAGCCTGAAAACAATAACAAAACAAACCAAAACAGACGACGATAGAATGCAATTAGAAGACGCAGATAAAGAGAGAGAAGCAGAGAGATAGAGTGAGAGAGAGAGAGAGGGAAGCAAATATAATTCACGTGTGTAAAAGCGAAACGTTGTAAGAGAGTAAAGCGAAGACAGCGAGAGCGAAGAATTCTTCCAAGTGATAAGCTCCTCTCCAGCCCCCTCTCACGCTCTTCTGGTCTCTTTTTCTCTGAGAATCGATTGAGTTTTAGTATTTGTATTTGTCGCATTTGTTTTGTTTTTCTTTTTTATTTTGCACTGTTTTCCTTTTTTGTTTTTGTGTTTTTTTTTATGTCGTCTCTTTTTTCCCGTCTATAATAAAAATAGCAATTTGCGCACTATTTTTAAATGTTTTGAAAAATTGTTTAATTTATTTATTTTTGTTGCTCTCTCTGTTTTCCCCATTTTGTTATTTGTCCGCTTCGATTTGTTGTTGCTGTCAATCACAGCGAGAGAGGGAGAAAAAGATGCATTAGATACTTGTGGGTTCGATGTTTCAAATACCCTTTCGAAAATTATTTAAAAATTGGATGCCAGTCCTTCGTATCTCAAAAGGGGATACCTTTTCTGTAAGTCTTCTGGAATCTTTTAATGATAATGTATGAAGTTTAATCCAAATTTTTCATAAATGTAAGAAGGACATCCCTATTTCAAGGGATTGTATCGTATGATATTTACTAAAATCTCAGGAATCTTAATAGATCTTAAAAAACTAAAAAGATCTAAGACTCCTAGTCTTGAAATCTTAAAGAATGCGTAAAGATTATAATTAATAATCCTTAAAGATATTAAATCATTAAATTTCTAAGAATCTAAAAGATCAAAGATTACAAAGGATCAAGGATTCTAGCACATCTAAGATCCTAAAATATATTATGTCCTAAACGTTAAACCTTAAAAATCTAGAATCCATAAATATCAAAGCTCCTAAAATATCAACACTCTTACAAAATCAAAGATCCTAAAAGATCATTAAAAAAGTCTATTTATAAAACATTTAAATCTTACGAAACTTTGTCTCTAGAAAAATAACAACTTTTAATATTATGATCACGATCACAACTAACTTATGAATACTTTATATTTCTATTAAGCTTGCTCTTCTATAATCTTTTTCTATATATAAATTACTATATCAAAATTACAGACAAAAAACCCCACCTTTACAATAACAAATAACCTCTTGCCTAGGGTAAACATATAAGATTTTGTCAACGACAAGAGAATTGGCGAATTGGAACCACCTCGCGAACACACGCCCCTTCCGATATCTGGCATATACTATATTATACAAATATATACTATACAACACACTCATGACAATTCGCTTAAGCGCCTTGGCGCCAACTGACAAACGACAAAATCTATTATATTTGTATTTTTTTTTCCTCTTTTTTTTTACTATTTTCTGTTCATGTTCATGTATTGCATTTTGTTTAAAGCCCCGGGGACTACTTGACGGGGTGTACGTACATACATATGTGTGCCTATATGACTGCGGAATTCACGTAAGACAAGCATAATCGATGGCCTGTCTGTTATCACAGAATTTCATGACTTCTCAGCTGATAAGAGGAAAGCAAATAAAAAGAAAGAAAGCGGCAACGAAATAAAACAAAAAAAAAAGAAAGACACAAGCGTGCTGCAACCAAGGCGATTTTTAATTTCCCCAATTGATAAATGTGCCAAAAATATGATTTCATACTTTTTACCATATTTCCGGGAACCCGCACAAAGCAAACAAGATGGGATTAAAAATTATATGAAAAGTATTACGAAGATTATTACTTAAATTGTTTTTTATATGTGCAAATATTGGAACTACAATAAAGTAAAATTAGTAAGTTTACTGTAGTAAGTTAGCACAATGTTACACAACGTTTAAAACCTGACCATACCTAAACTAGCAACTCAAATAGATACAAATAATAATAGTAATTTTAGTTGGGCTCCATAGCAATGCATCTTTTATTTAAAAAGGCAATAAATTAACAACATTCGACGACAACCCGGAAGCATTGTCATTAAATATTTACACAGTTGTAAAATTTGCAACTTTGCAAATTGTTTAATGAGTCGCGATCCACACCTCCCAATAGACGCTGCCATAAATAAATCTCCAATATATAGCTAAAGAATGCAGCACGAAAATGTTCAATCAATAGATCGTTTGCTGACCTCCATTTACCTTATTGGTTGGTTAATAGCGCTTTTGCAATGGATTTCCTTGGCGAAAAAATTGCAGCACACGGGGCAACGAATTTCGAAGAAAATGTATTTCCAATTGATTAATGTTTTTCCCTCGGAAAAATTATGTGTTTCAAAAAGTTCCCAGTGCGGAAACAAATTTGGCAATGATAAATTAACCGATCCGCAAGGCAGTGTAAAATATATTAAGAAGAAAAAGTGCAATTATAAATAAATTAAACAGAGAAGGCATTGCTAAGTGCAGTAATTCAGACTAGGAGTTACTCTATAAATCTGGTAAAATATTGGATGCCCTGAAATAGTTTTTTTCATTGGAAATTTATACATTGTATTATTATTACAAGTAATATGCACCTAAAAACATTAAGAAAATCTAGTTTTAATATTTGTTAATTTTATTTTAGTGATTTATTTGAGTGTATATTGCCCGGAAACATTTAATTCGACTTGCATTAATTATGTTTTCCTCTCAAATGCATCAAGTATTTTTCCTGATTTTATTTAAATAATTTTCTACAAATAGTCCCACTCAAACTAATAGGTAATTTATATAAAAACGAAGACATTGCCAGAACTGTTCATTTAATTGCATTTTCTTTGGGTTTATTTTGTTTTAATTTATTTAATTCTGACGTTTTCATGAGATTTTCGTCGTCGTGTCCATGACAACTGCATGTGTATTTTTCATTATTATTTTTTTGCCCCCACTTGAGTGAGTGTGCTTGTGTCTCACTGACAAACAATAATTAGGCAAAGTAAATAAATTAATTTCACATTTTCGCGCGTGAAGAAAATTAATGCGGAATTAATGGAGCGTCAAGGCGTCTGCTGCTCACTTGAATCGCCCAGCCATATCCCCAGACTGCGCCAGTGCAGACATATAGACATATATCCATCCGTTTCATTCAATTTGCCAAGTGTTTGGTTGCATTTTAATTAGTAATTTATTAATTGGCACTTTGAGCAGTGCCAGACAGTGGCTGCAAATGTGATTCAGTGGAAATGGCTGGCTGACTGAAGGCCAATTTGCAGTGCAACTCTTAAATGTGATTCATTTAAGGGGATAAAGTATAGTAAGCTTAGATTGGTAAATGATGTTTTACTTTGTTCAGGGATTCTAGGAAACTTTCTTAAAAATTTAAGGGAATTATTTTTTATTTAAGTGAAAATTGAATTACTTTTAGGGTATACACACATATACAACACATGTTCTCGCCACTGTATATACCTATGGTCCGCAACAGTCACTTCATTCCAGGAATATTAGAACCAGTTGGGAATTATACAAAATTATGAAACATTGACTGGAAAAACAAGTACAATTCGCCCTTTTATTAAGAAAGTACCTCAACAAAGTAATCAAAAAAAAAAAAACCCCGATTAGATTCATGCAAACTTTTTTTTTAGTTAAACAGCGTTTTATTTTATGACGAATTTTCTTAAATATAGAAAAATATTTTTATGAGTGTACCTAAATGACAAAAATATCTTGTTGACTAAGTTGCAAGCTTGTAGTTTAACCAACTGTATCCTTTTGATTCTGTTAAAAAAATAAACTAAACAAAAACTATATTTCCCAAAGCATAACTAGGTTTCTGAGCAAAGTTGTGCAACTGGAGGCTCCTTAAAATTAGTCAACAATCAAAGAAACTCCCTTCTTTTAATGGAAAAACCTCCACTTTCTGCCCACGCCAAAATGATTAACTTCCTGTGCAAATCTGCCTTTGGACTCTTTGCAATGGATGCCATGTGGGCGTTGTCAGTAGCATAACGACGTGGAAGAAAAACAGCTGTTGGCTTCTGACTCCACACAGCTGCTTTCTTATCCCCGCCGTTCCTGTTGCTGACTCAAAAAAAAAAAAAAAAATTAATAATAAGAGGAAAAATAATAATACAAAAAAATTGCAAACAAAGAGGCGACCCCAGAGAATTCAAAGGTTGGGGAGCTGCGAGAAGAGCACGAAAGCATTTATGGAGTTTCTGTAAGTGGAAATCGCAGTATATACGAAGTGTGATGACTAATAAACACACAATCGCAGACAAAGAGAGACTACACTCTACACTTTATACACTCCACACACCACTCTGCCTCAACAAACAACAACAAACAAAACACAGTAAAAAACGCAAGGCACTGTAAACTAAAAACAAAAATAAAAACCGGCAAAATAGCTAAAAATGAACGAGCCAGCAGGCAGGCCCAAGCCCGGACAAAGAAAAAACCGGCTTAAAACTATACATACATCAACACAAAAACAAAAAATAAATATAAAAACAAATGCAAAAACAAAAAATAAATACTTTTAAAGAAACAACAACAATATATTGCATAAAGCTCGTGGCGAGTGCGAAATTATCAAAAAAGAAGTTGCAAAAAAGTTAGTATTATTTTTATTAGTTCATGAGAAGTAGGAAAATTTCAACTTAACTACTTTTTTATTTCCTATTTTTCCACTGAATAACCAGTGTTTGGTCATTAAATGCACTTGAATTACTAAAGTTTATAGGTAATAAACTTTAGTATTATTTCTATTAAATGTGTAATAAAATAAAACCAAATTCCTTTATGCTTTCCATTTTATTGAACAGATGAACAGGACTTTTAAAAATCATAACCATTATTGACTGACAATGGTAAAGACCACCTGTAGTAAATTGACAGCCACAATAAATATATAAATTAATTGTTTTTGCTTTCAACTTTTTTGAAAATATATAATCTTTAAAAATACTGATATTTTCAGGGGAATTTCCCATACAATTGCGTGGGCTGATACACTGCGCGTCACCAGATTAGCGCCCCCCTTGGTGTTCGCGTTTGAAGTGAAATATTATCAAAACTATTAAAGATTGAACTGTACAATTATTATCCAATATAATTCGATTAATTCTCTAAATAAAAACATATATTAGAACGCAGTTGGTATTTTGATAGAATTGTATTAAATTAAAAACTTAAGAAACAGGTTTATTTGGAAGAAAAAACTGCGTCATCAGATTAGCGCCAGCTACATTAACTTAACTTTTTTTGACGAAGTTCTTACAAAATACTATCTTTAACAATTTTATGATTAAGTTTAAGCATTTTTAAGGAAATTTAATAATGAGTTGCCCCTCCCTTGTTTACAAGGACTTCGCAAACTCGATTGGGGAGAGAGTCATACAAGTTTTTGAAATATTCCAACGTTATTGTTGACCAGGCCTGTTTTATACTGTGAATTAAATTCTCCTTGGTAGCATATTGCTTGCCACCCTCGTACACCTTCCTAGCTAACCATCCCAAGACGTTTTCTATTATGTTCAGGTCTGGGGAGTATGGGGGCCACTCCAGGACACTGACATTTTCCTTTTCAATCCATGTTTTTACGGTCCTGGCTGTGTGGATTGGGGCATTGTCGTGCTGAAAATGCCATTTGAGATTTCCAAATAAGTTTTTAAAAACGGAAAATGCAGTTTTTAGAACGCAATTGTAATTTTCCGCGTTTATCTTTGGGGTTAAAAACTGCAGTTCGCAGTTGCCATAATAGGATACGGCTCCCCATACCATTACTCCTTCAACCCGGTTATGTAAGCGATCCAGATGATGCTCTTCCTTGCGTAAATCGTGGAAATAGTAATTATATCCGTCAGGACCCTCAGGTTAAATTTTTTTTCGTCTAAAAATACGACGTTATGCCACTCATTGGACCATGTCATATGCGTTCGAGCAAACTTTAGGCGGATTTCTTTTCGCACTTGGTTAAGAGGTGGCTTTTTTTTCACTTTTAGCCTCTTTAAATGGTCGGCTTTCTTGATCACCCTTAAAACAGTCGATTTGCTTGCCTTAACACCAGTTTTTTCTATTATTTTGGCGGTCGAGTCGTGGGAGTTGGACGCCTCTCGGAGTATAGCTCTGCGATCTGCTGAACTAATAACACTGTTATTACCTCATTTGTAATTTTTTCCATAGCTTTCCTTATTTTGAAGAAAATTTGCAATGGTTTTGCGATGTCTTCCCGTTTTTTCGGCGATTTTGTGAAGAGAAAGTCCACATTCATTGAACGCTTCGATATTCGATTTTTCCTCCGAAGATAAGATTGTTCCTCTGCCCATATTGTATGTCAAATTGAAGAAAAATTTTTAATTTAACAGCAAAAAAAAAATGGTTGCTGTGCTCAGCAAGTTAAGAAAGATATTTAAATTTATATTTTGGGGGCGCTAATCTGATGACGCAGTTTTTTCTTCCAAATAAACCTGTTTCTTTAGTTTTTAATTTAATACAATTCTATGCAAATACCAACTGCATTCTAATATATGTTTTTATTTAGAGAATTAATCGAATTATATTGGATAATAATTGTACAGTTCAATCTTTAATAGTTTTGATAATATTTCACTTCAAACGCGAACACCAAGGGGGGCGCTAATCTGGTGACGCGCAGTGTATATCCGCCTAGAAAAGTTCTTACTCAGCCAAAGAAAATTCAAAAAGACTCACAAGATATTAAGACATTTATTACTATAGAACATCTTTCTGAGCCAATTAGAATCTGTTTAAATCTGAAAAGTTTCGACACAGTCTTGTATTAATTAGTACAAATGCAAAATAAAAAAAGAAATAAGAATTATGCAAACTGGCGGAAGATTAGAAAAGAATGTGAAGGGAAAACAAGTTTAGCAAATAAAGATAAACCTAAACACAAATGTGATTTTCAAGATTTGATAATAGAATTTTCGGCAAGTCATTCGCATTTTGCATTTTTTTTATATTCAAAAAAGATTTATTTTTATTATCTGTGGACTTATAATCTTCGATAGAAAGTTGCTTTAAATAGGGGGAACAGATTGCGAGCAACACCACAGAAATCCCATAATGAATGAAAGGCGCAAGCAAAAGGCAAAGAAAATTGATTAAAAATATATGAATGGAAGTAGAGGGAATGCGATTGTAAATGCAGGCAGTCCAAGAAAAAAAGGAGATACAAAACGCTCGGCTTAGTGGAACGGAAATGAATCGGATTCCAATAAGGCGCACAACAAATAGTGTGTGACTCAGAGATAAAGGCGACTCAAAATGGAATAATATTATTATTTTGTATATATATTTTCCACCAGGTTCGATGACCTGGCCCCCCCTCTAATGAATTGGCAAATTAGGTGCGAAACAAGGAGGAACTCCTCTCCATAACAAACCGTTTTGGGTCAAAACAAATGCTTGATTAGAGAAATGCATTTTGTCACGCACATTTTTTTTGTTTTGGTACCGCTTTTGTGGGTTCATCACCTTCCCCATTGGGGCTTCTATGTATTTTCTGGGGGGTGGGAGAGGGAGACTTTTCTAGTCGCCGACACGCTTATTAAGTCTTTCTCTCCACATTCGCACACTTGTGGATTTCAGGTCAACAAAAGCTAGCAGTCTGGGGCAAAATGCGTCAATCTAAATACGTCAATCTGGGCAAACGAAAGGTTCATTCACATGCTTATTGAAATATTGCCTTTGTAAATATACTTTCTTAGAAATTTCCGTTTACAGTTGCCTGTTGGTTTTACTTGTAAAACCAATGATTATTTAAAATTATTAAAGTTATTTATTTTAAGAAACTGATTCATTGCTGGCCAAGTATTTGATAAGTCTTGTAAGAGAGGGCTTTTCATTAGCCCTTTAAAAATATCGGTCTTTTATATACTCTCTTGGTCTTTCTTTACGCTTTGCGCTCAGTAGCGAACGAGACAGCTCTCATTTTTATCCCCTACTAGAATCGAGCGAAAGGAGATCAAAAATCCAAATTATCAACGAAAGAGAGCCTTTTTTTAAAGTTTCCTTTCGGTTAGTCTTAAGAGGATTGTATGAGCTCTGCTTTTTAATAAATAATCTTATTAGTTGCTTATATTTCCACGGTTTTGCCGCTTTCAGGGCCAGAAAGAAAGGGTTCCAAATTAAACTTTTTATCAACTTTTCTATAGAACCACTGGCTATCACTTAAGCCTTGTAAAACACTTTGCAAAAGTTGATGAACCATCCCGTTAATTCCCATTGAACTTTTTAACGACCTTTTTTTCAGGCAAACACCCCCGCAATCTGTGTGAATGTTTGCTAATTGAAGGAAAGGTGCAACTTAAAAAGATGTAAACACTTTTTTACACTTTTCCCGTCTGCGTTTGCAACTTTCACGTTAACGCCGCCGCCACTTTTCACCCAACAAACACCATTTGACATTTCCTTCCCCATTTTCCCTCGTGGTGCTTTTTATTGATTTTCAGTTTGAATAACTTTCCAGCTGCTGAGGCGGCAGCAAGTGGAAATTGCGTTTCAGTTCAGTTCCGAGCCTTCCCCCAAAATGCAAATCCATAATCAACTTTCTGCGATTTGCAGTTGTTGGTTTGCTACACTCTCACACACACACAAACACACGATAATAATAATAACTTTTCTTTTTTCCCAACCGTGTTTCGGACTGTTATTTTTTCGCTGTCAAGGTCGTTCTTCGATAGCGTGGCACCTCCTGTACTTCCCTTAGCTCATCCCCTCTAAAGTTCTTGGTTCCGGCAACAGTTTACTTTTGCCTAGGCAGGCATTTCCGTATTTTCCAACCGAATTGTGTTGTTATTTTCGCTTATTATCTGACAATAACACTCCTGAATAAATTGGTAAAGGGTTTTAGATTGTTGGGAAAGTTACAGCTTGATTTGTTTACTGGCAAGTCATGTGAAAATGGTTTGGTATTCTAAAATATCCGTGAAAAAGAAGTTCTGTTCAATTTAAAGCTTGAGTAATTATTGCTGCCTTAATATTATTAAGAATTCACAATTAAAATCGTATATAATAATTCTTGTTTGCTAAAAATTGAAACTCTGGGAACGAACTACAGCAATCCATGAAACTGATTCCATTCCCCTAAATTCTGCTTCGTTTGTTAGTTCGATTTTGTTGCTCTTTGTTTACATCCCAAACTCTTGTCCAAAAATTTGTTTATGGCAGGGGGTTCTCCGTCCTTTGTTTTTGCAAAAATATCAAATTAAGTCTGTCATGCAATAAAGGCTACAAATAATAAACTCAGACAACTTTTCACACTGTACGGTGGACTGACATGATTAAATGAAAGGAAGAAAGTTAATTAATGGTCATGTCCATCCAGCAACATTTTGAAAGGACTCGATTCTGCTATCATTTAATTAAGGCTTTCAAGAATCAAGCAAACAAACTTTGAGTCCTTCAATGCAATTCATTAACTGCCCTTTCGGTTGTCAGTGCAATTTATGGTTATTGAATAAAACAGAAGAATATTGATTTACTTTTTTAAAATTAATTTAATTTGGCATGCAAAGATACTTTTATATACATTTGTTTAATTGGTCTAGAAAAGTCATATTGCATAATTATTTTTTATTGCAGGATTAATATGTACTTTTCTGTACTTTAATTGCTGTTCCCAACTGTAACGTTGTTTTGTTTTATTTATTTTTGTATTTATTTGATTGAGAGAAATAAATGCACTTGCACCTAGTACCTTAGTACCATTAAGGTGTTAAATCAGCGAAGGCGTCGAACTTGTCACTTGAATCCAGCCACTTGCATTATATTCATTAAATTTAAATAAATTCCAGAAGATATTCGGACTTGCTCAATCTGTAAGGGGTTCGTATGAGAAATTGCCATTTTGCATTCTGGGCACATAAACTCATTCAATTGATTGCGATTATTGACCCACTGTGGGTAGAATCACACCAGCAACTTGGCGGCACTTGGCGAGAGAATCAGGGAAAGACATTGGGGGGACATTGTCTCTGTGTGGTGGCGCTGCTATCTTTCGCGGACCGTAGAAATTTATGAGCAAATAAATATGCCTGATATTGTTTGTTGTTCTCCTTCCTTTGCCTTAGCTCTTGCCTTTTCGTTTGCCTTTTATTTTTACTTTTTTTACTCGATTCTTTGTTATTCTTGCCTTTAGTATTTAAATCATGTGCTCTGGTCCTGCCACCATTCCCTCGCTTCCCGCCAACAGCCATTTCCTATCTATAAGATCACAGCCAGCCAGCCAGCCAACTGACGTCTATCAATAATTTGTTTCTTTATTTTCGGGTTTGACTTTTTCCCCACTGTCACTGCCTCTCTTTTGGGTTCGCCGCCATGCTCTGCACTTTTTTAATTTGGGTTTTTAGACTCAATTTGACTTGCAAATATGCAAGGAGTCAATACCCAAAGTCAAAGCCAATCATCAATCAATCAATCAGCCGATTCCAGCGCATGAAGAGGCGCCTATAAATCAATAAAAGGCGTTTCACGCTCTGTCAAGGTTTCAATTTTTTGCTTTTATGTTGTTCTTGTTGTTTTGCATCTAAAATGTCTAAAACAGGAGGAAGAAGTGTCAAATGTACACACATACAAAAAGTTTGTAAAGCTCGTAAATTTACTTGAAAAATTTACTGAAAGGAAAAGCACCTCTTTGCACAGAAATTTCTGAAATAACTCTTATTTAATTCCACTCAATGAGCTTGTAATTCCCAACTGTTATTTGACAGAGAACACAATACTAGCTAAATAATAAATATAATTATTAAACAACTCCATGTTTCCTGTTTAATTTCTTCGTAATAATTTTATAAAACTATCTGATATATGCTTTAAGCAGTGACAGCTTCTTTATAGGCTTTGTTTTTTTTAAGAGAAAAAAAAACTGGGGAGTAGGCATAATCTGAGGTATTCCCTCTGCCGGTGTTTCGCATTTAATTGCGAGCGTTAAAAGTTCCGCTCTCGTCACTTGGAAACACCTGTTCAGCATTTCAGTTCGCCACCACAGTGGGGCAGGTTGTGAGTCGTCAAGTTCTTATATTTTTTCAATTCTTATATTGATTAGAGAGAGCGCAGAGCCAGCCATACACCTCGTTAACATTCTCGCCTGGCAACCAAAAGGAAATATTTCTGATTCACATGGAAATGGTAATGGAATTTGACTTGATTTATTTATGGAATACTTGAGGACTAGATGAGCAGTAATTTGTATTTGGATAAGTGTTTTGTAGAAATTACTAAAGTAAATAAATACTTGTTTCGTTAAAGAAACAAATTGATTTTAAGCTTTTTTGCAGAGTTTGTGGGAAAAAATAGAAACTCATAAAAATGATTACAAAAATATTTTAAAATATTTAAAAAAGTTACTTTATATAAATAAAAGTTTCGTTCTAACTTTCATTCAGTTTAATTTTCCCATTTTGCGCACTCTTCGCTGTGGGCATCAATGGGTTAAACATCTACTTGAAAGGGGGCAACATTGTTGCACCCTCTACACAAATTGTATCCGAGAAAAAGCAGCTCGTGGCGTTAAATAAGAAAACAAACAAAAGCGACAGCCTCAGAGAAAAAAACAAACATAGCAAAAAAGTGCTAAAAATGATGGCGCGAAAAGAAAAAAACAAATTGCTAAAAGATATGCAAAAATATTTTATATGTTAGTAAGAAAACTATGTGCAAAACTTTAAACTTAAAATGTTGGATAAATAAAAACAATATTTAACATTTTTCATTTTACTTGAAATGCTTTACATCTAAAGGGTTTCTTAAAGGGCTGCATGAAACATGAATTAAATCTAATTTATTTCATTGAGTTTAATCAAGGCGCAAGAAGAAGAGACAGAAGACTATCTCTCTCAGTCTCTCACCCACTCTTTTCCTTTCTCTCTCCTCCTCTCTTTCACAAAAAGCGTGAGAGAGGAAATAAAGAAAAAATGCCACGCGCAGCAGAGTTTATTTTTAAACAACAACAACGCATTATAATGAAGGCGGCGGCACCAGCAGCAGCAGCAAGACCAACAACAATAATAATAACTATAACAACAACAAGGAGTGAAATAGTCGCACATTGATAGGCGATGCTTGATAGCAACAAAAAGGGGAGGTGGAACGAGACGGAAGAGGGGGCTGGCAGAGTGGGTGGGGGAAAAAGGGGGGCGGCATCAACTGACGATGGTCGTATAAAAATCAACTTCAATATTTGTGTCTATTTTTAGACACAAAACGAAGCGATACGAACGCATGACCGTTGACTGCCATTTGTATGCGTGTGCGAGTGTGTGTTCGGGTGTGTGGGGTGTGTGTGTGTTCGCCTGAGAGAACACGAGAATGCCAGAGCGCGTGGGGGAATGCCGGAGAGGAGAGTCAGAGAGAAAGAGTACTTGTTGTAATGCGCCGGCCAACGATCGCGTTGCAGTGCCAACAACAATAATCACAACACACAATTACAACTACTGCAAAAAACTCTCAGCAATGCGTGCGTGTGTGTAAAAGAGAGTATGGGGGCTGTGTGCGTGAGATTTGGAGACGAGACGCCACACAGACAAGTCGACGTCAGACGTCTCTTTGATACCCCGCATTTTTGGAATACCAAGGTATATTTATATATTTTGAATTTTATATACAAATTGTTTATGGATTATTTGGCAAATTGAGAAGCCTATTTTTTATTCCATTATTTTCAAAAAAATAAGTTTAAAAACTGTATCAATCCGAATGCAGAATAAGAGTAAATCCATTAGCATTTTTTTAAACAAATTAAAAAACCAAACATAACATAAATTATAAAACAACTAATTATTTTTTAAATAAATCATTATCTTACAATTCTAGAAATAATTTTCAAACTATTAAATATATATTTTAGTATGGCATAAAACTGAGAGCTATCGCGGTTGTAAATGGAATCGTATGTAATAAATCAAGCTGTGGATTATATCTATTATTGCCTAGTTAAAAAATTCCCTCTAAATTCCATCAGAAATTTCCACACTTATCGTAATAATGGTAATTATATTTACTAGTTAACAAATCATTTGCACTTATTCCGATTTTCATCATCAATTAGAAAGTTGTGTGGCGCCTAGATTAGCACACCCGTGCGCCCCCCCTATTACCCACTTTGTTTCGAGCATCAAATTTCCCAAGCGAAGGTCAAGCTGTGTTTTTGGTTTCGTTACATTTTCCTCGCACACCGCCGTAAAGCGAATTATTTTCAGTTTTTACTACATTTCGTTACTTATTTTTACATCACAATATTTCGCCGCACTTGGGCAGCGAGCGAGTAAGTGCGCAGCGCATAAGGCGAAGCTCATTTTAGCGTAAAGCGTGGCTTTTATGTAAGCAAAAAGGGGGGCGGCGGGCAAAATGCAGGGGTTAGACAGCGCCCCCCATATGGCGCATTTTCAGATGAAAACGAGACGAAAATAAATAAAAATGTATGCTTGTGTAGGGGTAATGCATTATGAGGAAGTGAATGATTTAATTTTGCAAAGCTGTTTTTTTGACTCTGAAATTATGGGGAAAACCTATGAAAGAACAACAAACTGTAATATCATGCTTTATAATTAACAAGTGTTTTTGATCGTAGCTAATACTTAAGACTAAAAACGATCTTTTTATTAAAAAAAATATATGTATCTTAATAATAAAACAAACCGAAAAAAAAAACTTCATGGAAATACAAAATCTAAAATCAGTCTTCAAATATTATTTACCTTAAGTTATATTGCCTTTATAGGACTATTTTTAATTTAATCTTAGGATTCCCCATTAGGTATTGTTAGACTACAATTTACTCTTAATAGTCCAAGTGCATTGACTAAGTTGTTTACGTTTCCATAAGAAAAACACTTGAGGCACAGTGAGTAAGTTTCCTTAACGCTCATGCATTTTTCTGAGTACAAGAAATTAGTATTGAAAATTATCTATATCGCCTAGAAAGCCAACAACCAGTCATTGCTGATAATAAATGATTTTGTTTTCATTCAAGAATATTTATTTATAAACATTTACAACTCTTATAAGGACAACCCAATTTTAAGAATCCATAATCCAATTAAAATAATAAAAATCTTCATAGGATTTAATAATAAAAATTCGCAAATAAGTTTGGTCCACCCAAAAAAATCTCCCTTACTCCCCATCCCATTTTCTGTTGTCTCAGCTGTTGGTTTGGTTTTAATATCCAGATATGCAGATACATTTGTACAATTTGTTGGCTTGACAAGTGCGTTTGTGTGCGGTTACAATTTGTTTCTGACAAATACAAATACACACACTTTCCTAGATAATTTAGATAAACAATTGATATACAGGGCCGGCAGCTTTTGCTTTGTTTGGGAGGGAAAGGGGACTCCGAGCTGGTGGCTTTCCATCCCGATAAGGCGGAATCCCAAACGGAAGTGACAACCGCGTCAGCAGGCTCTTGAGCGTGAAAATTTTGGAACAGTAAGTTCTCTCCTTAGTAGGTCAAATGCGTCAAAAGAAGACAGGCATCGAGAAAGCAAAACAGGCAGCAGATTTGGCCAAGGAAAAGTAGCAGAAGTAAGATATATATATTTTGGCACATGTGAGGCGGGAATGTTTTTGACCTTGTGGCAAAAAATAAATACAAGCATTTTCAATATTTTCATTCCTTTGCAAAAAAGAGATTTTCTGCAAAAAGCAAAACAAAAAACTGGAAGCGCCAGCAAATGGAAAGGAGTTATCGGTTGGGGCCATGGTATATGATTTATTACTTTAAGACTACCCTAAAAATACACGAGATATTGCTAAAGAACCATTCATTTGATTTTAAATGGAATTTTTAAGGATAGAACTAACTATATTTAAAAAATTTAAAAATATAAGATGACCACGAATGGCTAAATTTTTAACCTTTTATACGATTTTTAATAGTATTCATACTGTAACCTTATCTAAAGGTTTCCATAAAAACTAGAGCATTCAACCGTCTCATATCACTGCTAAAATTATTTAATTTGCCATTGGAAATCCGAACAGCGGAAACCTCGAGCAGGTGTCCGATAATTTCTTTATGATTGTTCAGGTTATTTCAAAAATCTGACAAACGAAGACAGATATACCTTTCTATGTGACTTTGACATAGATTTTAGCGTCGCTTTGCAAGTACACCGAAAAACCGAGGGGAAACAAACAATAATTACTCTGTTGAGCATGGTGGTGTTCTTCCTCAGTTTGTTGGCTACTTTTTTATTCATATTTCATTATTATTGTTGATTTTGCTTGCCATACAGACATACCTACGTATACGTATATGTATATTCTCGAATGAATCAACTCCGATTGAAGAAGGGGAGTGAGTAATTGACAAAGCATTTCTTGGCGCCTCCCATTACGGAAGTTCACATCGCGAGGTCACTCACTGAAATCTAAGAACAGACCAGGCTAACCTCCCCTTTTCCCAGCTCCTGTTTCGGGGGTCTTTCAATTATTCTAAGTCGGTCAATGTCAGGCACGCGTCAAGTTAACATTTCGATATAAATATACAGATATACGGGGATATATGTACATATGTATGGTTTTTGTTGGGCCCTGCCTTGAACGCGATTTAAACAACGCATGAGGTAATCCCACATATAGCGATATGCCATATAGTTTCATGTTTCCAAAGAGGATTTGGACACAGGTAAAGGTAAAGGTGTCTGCTGTCTCCTCCACCGCCTTCCTCTTATCAGGTTCTTCTTCCCGTTGGATGGAATGACGCACCAGACGGAAGACACACTGTGGGGATTGTTTCGAGGCCTGGATCGATCGGGTCGTTGCCTCTGGACAACCAAAGCCAATTGCAGTAAATCTGTCAATTAATATGAAGAGAAGTCCGGACAGAGGCGTTCCGAGTGAAACATTGTTCTGTATAAATTACAGCAACAAAGTCCGGAAAAGATGAGCCAAAAGTTGCGAAAAAGAAGAAAGAAGACGACGGCCAAGTCTCATGTGATGAGTATAAAAAAAAATATGAAAGCTTATGGGAGATATGCTAAGGGGTTAAGTACAGTGAAATTTCGTATTTTTTTTAGTAATTAAGGAGACCTTAAATTGTTGTATGTTTCATTTTATATAGCTTAATTAGGTTTATTTAAAGAAGCCTTACATTCTTTTTAAAGAGCAATCACTGTACTAAAAACTAAGAAACCAACCATATAAAGAGAACGAAGAAAACAGCGCCAGCAGACATTCTGCATAAAATATTCTACTTTATAGAGAATTTCTTGATTACTTCTGCCCGACTAATTGACAGCTTGGACAATGGCGAATTAGCTTTCAGCGAGTGTGTGCTGAGTAGAAGTTATGAGCTCAGCTCATGGATGATGACAACATTTGACCATGGGGCCAAGTCGGGCATAAGAAGTTAATGGAATTTATCTTTGTCATAAAAGATATTTAAATATTGCAAAATTCTTGGTAAGAGAACAAGAATTTATATTCCAGATGCTTGCTAGAAGCAAACAACGGATTTTTATTCTAGCAATAAAAATTCTTTGATTTAAAGCAAATACTGATGATTATTCAGTATCACATTTTGCGGTTGCTAGTTGTTGAAGAATAAAATATTGCTTATTTATAGAGGAAATTGATTGTATTTTCTTATAACATAACGGTTATATCTTTATCGCAGCAATTTCATAGTAATTCAAATTCCATGAATAGATTCCTTTTTAATCGGAGGACTCTTTTATCGCTTTTACTTTACTTTACCCTGTACGTAAAGCTCCTTAACCAATTGTAATTTATTTCTTATTCAATATCAATATTAATGCAGGAAAATCTTTCTTTTCTTATATAATAAGGTAAAGTGATCCACAAAGGCAATTGTTGTTGCAACAAAGACCAACTTCGAGTGTCATTCAGTGGAGAAGACTTTCCTTTTCAATGGACAGGGCCAAAACCAGTTATGTCCGCCCCAAAGTGCCCCCCTTTTATCCGTATGCTTTTCTTCTATTTGGTAGCCACTTGTCCAAGAGAAGACACATGACATAAGTGGACTCGAGGAGCATGGGGCATGGAACCATGGGAGAGACGCCCTTGGGCCCATGGGTGCATCAATCAGTTGCTCTAATAAAGAAAAACACGGACAAATTGTCTGGTACGGAGATGGAGAAAAATGTAAATGTAATATGGCTGGGATGGGTCAAGGGGAGGGCTGTGTCGGAAAGGGGAAGTTGTTGTCAAGTGCAGGGCCAGTTGGGTCTTCGGTTTTCGAGTTGTTGCTAAGCCGGCAAACAAACACGAACAAACCATTTACCAAGTACTCGTATGTACATATTGCCAGGCATTACTCATACGACGCGTTGTCACCCCCCTGCTGCTGCTGCTGCACACTCCACTGGCTATTTTTAATACCCAAGCCACATAATTCATTGTAATTTGCCTTTTGCTGCTGCCAGAGTCTCAGCCCCCTTTTTTTTTACATATCTTTCCAGTTGCATTTCGTTTTGGGAAGTGAAGAAAAAAAACAAAGAAACGAGAATCCAAGGGGGTTGCAGCCAGGCAGGCAGGCACTTGACTCCGTCCGCTCTTCGTCACACGCAAATGCGCAATCTGCCAAGAATATATAATACACATATCTTTTGTATCTACTACTGCTTCTGCTGTATATCTCAGTATCTGCACACATGTTTCACTTGCCTTGACTTTGGTCTCGTCTCGTCCCTCTCTGTTTTTAATCTTTTGGCATTCGCTCAATGTAAACTACTGCAAAATAATCCCCTGCTTTTTATGCATTTCCCTCCTATGTAGGTTTTAATCGTTTCGATTTAGCCGGCGAATAAATGCAAAACCCCCCAAAAAGTGAGTCATCCAATAAGCTCTTTCTATGGCAAACAAATTAGTCATCATCAGCCTTTCGGGGGCACCAATAAAAAAAAAAAGTGTCACCAAGTTTTAGCTTGAAAAAAGTTGGTCAATAAGTTTGGAAACACTCTAGAGATATAAAGCTTTGAGATTATCAACAGCTGGTGATGAAAACATTTTATTGTTTAATAAAACGTTCATAATTTGGTAATACTTTACGGAAGATTAATGCAATTTGCAGTTTATTGTTTTGCCCTGAGCAGTCTATGAATTCAAATTACTTATTAGGGATTATTGTACATTTTTGCAATCTTTCCAATCGAGGGAAATAATTCATGCAGACTTGAAGACATTTAAATTAATCTAATAAACCTTGAATATTATTACAATTTATCACAGTAATTTTCTTCAATTTATATCTTTAATGCCAATTTACTATTTTGGCGTATTTTTGCAGTGTATGGCAATTGAGTAAACTTTTGTACGCTTTAAAACGAACTTAATTAAAGCGACCTTTTGTGTCACGCACGTGTTGTTTTTGCTATTGTTGAGCCACCGCCCCCACAGAATCACACATTGGTTCTCACAAAAAAAAAAGTTCAAACACATTCCATGGCTAATTTCATTGATGAATTTTTATTAAATAAATTATTATAATGAGGTTTACCCTCTATTAGAGGTCTCTCCCTCTTTCTCCATCTCTTTTTACTATTTCAACGGTCTTTCTCTAGCTCTACGGTTTTTTACGCTTCCCGCCTAAGCAAGCAATTCCAGCAAATGGTCGTAGCGGCGAATTTGCAAACAAACAAAGCAAAAAAAAAAAAAAACATAAAAATAAAACAACAAAATAAAAGTCACCAACAACAAATTATTTGAGTGGCGAAATTATTTCTTGTGCTCGAAACAGAGACAGCTAAGCCACAGTGGGAAAGAGAAGGCGGCGCGTGTTGGCACTTTAGCGATTTGAAACGAACCTGAAACTAGCCCTAGACTACAACACTAGTCTACATGGAAATTGTACGAAAATTTAAAGTGATTCAATTACTTTATGGGGTTTTGAAGCACTTTAAATTCAAGGCATACAACTGAGAACAAAACATTAAAAAATATTACTAATTTTGCATTTACCTAATCTTTTCCATGTCTATCTCCAAGTTAAAATGTGTAAGTCAGTGTAATATTTACAAGTGGAGGGCACTAAACAAGCCATCAGGCCATCGGACGTTCTCAAAACTTGTTCAAACAACAATGCTTTGTGCGTTCTAAAAATAGTCAAATGCAAACCAAAGTCTCCGGCTTTGCCGTCCATAAATAACTTTCGGGTCCGCCGCTCCTCTGTCTTTGTCTTAATTGATTAAGACTCTTCCCCCCTTTAGAAAAACGTAGACAAAGCGGCAGCGTCTTGTGTTAAATTTTGTAAATATTTGATCAGTCCAATACTATTTGAGATAAGACTGAAATTCCAGTCGTAAATGTGATCACAAGTTTTTGTGAATGAATTGAACGCGTAGAATTCCAATTTGAAACGGAAAATGGGAAAAACTGATAAGATAGAGCGTCGTCCATTTTCCATTGAAAGGTTTTAGGTTCAAACGAAAACATTTCGATGAAATTCAATTATAATTTTTGTTTTTGATAATTTTTTCTGTTTTTAATGTTTTCAATTTCATAAAGCTTTTATATTGCAAAAATTGTTTGTATTTATTCTTATCAGTTTCTTAGAAAATCCCCAACAAAATGGTTTTACCAATTCCTAGAATTATTTTTAAATAAAACTATCCAATAATGATTATATTTGCCATGTGACTCACCTTTCAGTCTCGGATTCTGCATTTGGTTGCTGTTGTAGCTGTTGTAGCTGCATTGCTGATGTTGTCGATGTGGCTCCTGGTGCGGCTTTTGCTGCAGCTCCTGTTGCTGTTGTTGCGGCATTCACTTGTTCATCGGTCAAGGTCAGCGCGTTTTTCGTTGGCTCTGCGTTGGCCACAACATTCGGATTCGTTAGGTTTAGATTACTATTATTGGCACTAGCACTCGCGATATTTGTTGGCGGAATCTGTTGTTGTTGCTGCTGCTGATGTTCATCCTGTTGCTGCTGCGGCACCATCAACTGCTGGGGATCGGCAATTGTTGCAGGAGCACTTTGCAAATGCAGCGTGGGAATCGCTGGTGGGGCAACAGCAGCCGTTGATGCTGCTGTGCCTGTTCCTGGTGCACTTGCTCCTGCTCCGGCTACTGATGGCTGCTGCTCGTAGCTGGTCATGTGTGATAACAGCGGCAATGTCTGACCCTGGCCAGTGGTCACCGCTGCATTGGAAGTGTTTGAAGTCTGTTGCTGTGTTGCAGGGGCTGCTGCTACAGTTGCTCCTGCTGAAGCTGCCGTTACTGCTGCTGCTACTGGTGGGGCTTGTTGCTGTGGTGTCGATTGCTGTGGGGTCTGCTGTTGCTGGTGTTGTTGTTGGGGAAATGACTGTGGAAGTATACCATCTATCTGGGATGTGGCTTGGGGCTGCTGCTGCTGCTCCAGTTGGAAGTTGGGGGCTGCTTGCCCGGCAGCCACAGCTGCGAATGTGGGCGTGATCTGAGGCGTCTGTGGGGCCGGCGATAGTGGTTGCTGCTGCTCCACATAGCTGGTGCTTAGCTGCGATTCTGTTGTTGCTGCTGCTTGTGGTCCACCACCTCCTCCTCCGCTGTTGTTGTTGTTGGGCGCAGCAACATCGCCGCCATTCTGATAGCCCGATTCCATGGCCTCCTCGCGCTGCTTCAAATGCTGCAACGTCTGCTGTAGCTGCATGGCCGCTGTGAGAGCATAGCCCATGTTGCCAGTGTCCACGGACTGGGGATTGGGTGAGCTGGCATTGGCATTAACGCTGTCAAAGAGCTGCTGCTGCTGCTGTTGCTGCTGGGCCTCCATGTGCAGCTGGTGCATCCCATGCACCACTGTGGCCGGCGCTGTCATCACCCCACTGGGCGTGGCACTCATCTGTGGCTGTTGCTGCTGGTGCGAGGATTGCTGCTGCTGCTGCGAGTGTTGCTGGTGCTGCTGCTGCGACGATTGCTGCTGCTGCGACTGCTGTTCCGCATAGTTCCAATTGGCATCGGTCGAGTTGGCCTCCAGGTGATTCTCATTAAGTTTCTGGGTTGGCGGCAGGATCATGCTCTGGGTGGTCTTTTGTGGCGGGGCATCAGACCCACCAACGCCATCCGTTGTGGCCTCGGAAGAAGAACCAGTCTTTTCGTTGTTATTACCACTGCCCACACTGGAGTGGTCCAGGTAATCCATGCACATCCAGCGACCCCGCTTAAACGGCTCCGTGGACTCGATCTTGACCACCTTAAACCGCTCGCTGCGATGCTGCGTCTCCTTGATGTCGTCCTTCTTCTTGGTGCCACCGGGGGTAACGGCGGCACTCACCACATTGATGATATTATCCGACACGTTCACCTGCACATTTTGAATGGTCTGGCCAAGCGAGGGCCCAATGGGATCCACAACCACCAGACCGTACTGGGAACTGGTCGGTATCACCGGGGCATTCGTGCTGAGTGCATTGTTGGCATAGTAGACCTCCTCCTTGGAGAACGTGTCCTCCGACATTGAGGGCGTCTCGTTCTCCAGATCCGTTATCCGACTGTTATCATCCGTGTGAGATTCGTCCAGATCATCGGCCGACTCGTCTCCCGTATCGCCGGCAGCATTTAGCTTCGGATGACCCACGGTCACCGAGGTGATCTCGAATGAGGAAGTCGTCTTTGGTTTGCGTGTGGTGGTGCCGGCACCAGAGCCGCCACTAGATCCGGAACCAGAGGCCCCACTAGTTATGCCGGCGACGGTCAACGAGGCGTGTCCCTGGCTGAGGCTAGTCTGGTGCGGATGCTGCTGCTGGTGGTGGTGATGCTGGTGATGATGATGGTGATGATGGTGGTGATGTGGCTGATGGTGATGGCTGGCAGTTCCTATGCCTACTGCTGGACCTGCTACTGCTGCTGCTCCGCCCACAGCGCGTGCCCCATTGTTGTTGGGTGAACTGGCCTTGTCACCACTGCTCCCACGGCTGCGGCTATTGCCGCTAGCCGGCTGCTGCTGCTGTGGGGTTGCATTGCTGTCACTGCCACTGCTGCTGCTGGACTTGGGTGCCAGCGATGTGGAGGTGGACATGGCCGTAGGCGTGGGCAGGCTAGTGTTGCTGCTGGCCCGGGTTACACTCTTAAGTGAGTTTAACCTTAAACTTTCGCTTGTGGTACGCTGAAGGGTTGATGCGTTGCTGCCGGCGTTGTTGCTGTTCTGGTAAATGTTGGGGCCATAGCACATGGCATAGTCTCTGGTCAGCGAATTCACCTTGGTCAGCTTGCGTATGTTGCCGCCAGTGCCGCCTACACTGGCTCCTTTGGCGGGTGTCAGCATGGAGTTCCTGCGCCCAGGATTTTGTCCAGGTCCAGCATTGGCAGCCGATGTCTTGAACTTGGCATTAACCGTGCGATCAAACATGTTGCTGAGGCTGCTGCGCTGCTGTTGCTGCTGCTGCGGGGTATTGCTACCGGTGGCGACTACTGCAACAGTCGCTGCTGGTGATTGCTGGCGGCGTACAAGAGGCAGGGCTTCCTGTGAGTTTTCCGGCGAAGATGCCTGCGAGTTAGTGGGCGACTGATTAACTAAAGTCGATGCTGCTGCGCTGGCTGCGTTGACTGATGAGGAGGTGCTGGCTAGTGGAGGCTGCTGATGCTGCTGCTGCTGTTGTTGCTGTTGGTGACCCGAATCTTCGCTGGCCGCACTTTGATTCTCGGCCATAATCGAATTGGATTTCAGCGTCCGCAAAGTCTTTAGCAAATAATCCAGGATTGCTGACGATTCTTGGATTATTTGGGCCACGGAAAAATGTTTCGATATAAACTAGGGTTTATTTAATTAGTTTTTTTTTTTGCTTGTCTAGTTGTTTTTGTTTTTATGGTTTTATTTGAATTATTTTGGCTAGTTAGCTGTCAGTTGTTGTTCCTGCTTCTGCTTCTGCTGCTTGCCCGCCAATTCGAATGCGATTTTAGCACGACACCGATGCATAATAGCGGTTAGGTTTAGTCGAAACGTTGCGTTGCGTTGTCAGGTGCCACCGACTGCCAACTGATCCGATCCGATCCGATACGTACACCGCACTATATCGTACTATATACCGTTCCGTTCCGATCCGATACGAGGACTAGCGACGATCGCGACGATCACGACGCGAGGCAGTTTGAACCGACAACAGTAAGTAACGCGAAACTCTTGTTTATTTCTACTTGGATTTTCTTTTCTTATTTTTTTTATTCCGTTTGTGTATTTGTTGGGGAGTTGATTTGGTGTGGGGCTAGGCTAATAAATTGAAATTAATTTAGGGGATGCTATTATAATTTGCCTTTCCGCGTTTTATTAGAGGCAGCAACAACAATCTTAGTAGTATTAGTAGTGGTGTGTGGGACACCAACAACACTGAGCACAGCTGGCTTTGGCAGCGACAGCGCCATCTAGCGCCTGGCTTTGTTTAATTTTTTTTCCTTTTGTTAAATATTTTGTTTAAATTTATATTGGGTGTATTATATTTCTTGCCACGAAACACTCACACACGTGCGCACCCCTTCAGACACACACAGGTGGTGCATGTGTACAGCACAGCTGTTAATCGGTTAATCGATTCAATTCCAAATTGATTCGATTCGATTTGATTTCAATATTTTAAGTGACGTTTTTGAAAAGACTTTGACTTGGACTTTGACTTTAGAGAAGACGATGGCGGCACACACTTAAAATATTTACTTATTAATTATGAAAATATTTCGGTGATTTTGGTTAACTAAGGATTTGATTTACGCTTCTATGTTATATAACTTATATGGGTTGCACTTTTCCTTCTTGTCATCTCTCTTCTTCACACGCACAGGTTCTTTGTTTATCTTGTATTTCCGTTTTGTTGTTGGCTTTCTCGTAGAATTAATCAATTTCTTCGGTTCCGTTTACTAGCACATTGCAGTAAATTGTAGAAATGAAATTCCTGTGAAACAGCAGAGCAGAAAGAAACCGAGACAGTCAGAATTAAATCCAATTAACAAGATATATACGTATTCATTAAACAGAAATATTATTTTCTACTATTTGTTTATTAAATTAAATGAAGCAATATGCCCGGCACACACACACAAAGATCGAGGCAAAGGCGGAAGGTGAAAGGCAAGGGATAAGGTAAATAATTGCACTGAACAACGCGACGTATACGTAATACGTGGGCCAGAGACAGAGAGAGAGGGAGAGAAAGAGTGAGGTAGACGGGGAAGACCTCCCCCGAGTGGAAAAACATTTGTCAAGCGTTCGTTTGGGTAATTACCACAAATGCATTTAAATTGTGGCCAAGCATTAATAATGGTCTATTCAATAAAGGGTTTGCTCTTGCTTAATTAATTGGACCTAAATGGTTACATTTTAAGGAAAAACGGTTAATGTTGCAAAAGTCTTAAAACGAAATAATAATTTCGTAATCATTTACATGTTTAAAAAGTAAAAGATAAGATAAGATTAGACCATTGTCTTAACAAATAAAATATTAGTGGTTCATCTAAGAATTTTGTATCAATGTCTTTCATTATCAAACTTTATTTTTCAGCGGATTAAACAAATATCTACATATCTATAGGGATCTGGCCTTAGGTTTAAACCCAACCTGCTGCCTCTCTGTATTGGATGATTTTCTATAAGTATCTAGTTAAATTCCATAACTGCGTAGTTCATGTTCGTTTATTATCATCATCATGACCATGTTGTTGATGATGCTTTTGTGTGTTTTTCATTATTTTTTGTTTCGCCTTTTTTTTTTTTTTTTGTTTTTTGTATTATTGATTTCATTGAGTTGTCTGAGTTGTGAGGTACGTCGTAGTTTTGTTGAATTAGTTAAGTGCTACATTAGAAGAAGGGGCTTCCTTCCGAACTAACGCAAAAAACCCGATTGTTTGTTTGCCTTTAATAACTTTTTGTGCAAAAATATATATCTTTTTCCTCTCGTTTTCTCTTTTCGCTTCTTTTTGCTTATCGCCTTATTTATTTTTGCATTTGCAATTGAGTATTTAAATATTTATTTTTCTTTCGGCATTGATTTTTTCCCGCTCATTATTTAATCGATTTCGTTTGCGGAAATCAGAAATGAGAGAAAGATAAAAGGCAGTCACAAAGTGAGTCGACGCAAAAAAAAAAAAAAGTTGCCAAAAAAGTTTGCAAACATTTTCGGGGCACACGCGCGGTTTTTTTTTCCCTTTTTATGCGTACTTGTGTTGGTTAATAACCGTAAGCTTTGACGATCATTCATAAATTGCGTGGACTGGTTAGAAAAGACTGTGAGTAAGTGTGTGCCAGTACAGTGTTCACTCGAAAAGAGCTCTTTATTCAGTATATATTCAAAAGAAATAAGTAGAAGCAAATTGTGAAAAAAATTTAAAAAAATAAATATAAATCAATATAATTCTTATCTTAATAATAATGCAGGGAAAAACTTAATATAATACTCAAAATTCCCTTTATATGTATGGCTAAGATATAGATCGAATTTGTGTAAAAGTGGATTTATATTTCCTAATTAATATATGCACATATATTCGAATAATTCCTGTAGTTACGTTTGAACTCTGCTTGTGCCCTGCCAGAAGGCAAAGTCAAGACCTTGACGCTACTCGTTTATTCTCTTTCTCTCTAGCTTAATTTTGTTTTATTTCTTTTGCCTAATCGAGTTATAAACGACGCAAAAAAATCTGATTATTTCGTGGCTAAAAGAGGAATTAGCTAAACAAAAAACACAGATAGAAGCCACAAATCAGCAAACCCGAAGAACAACCGTGCAAGAGAGAAAAAAATCAGTTATAGGTCAACATTGGTCGTAGCACTCTGTCAAGGTGGCTTTTTTGTGGCTCTAGTGTTTGTTAGGTCTTTAAGAGTCTATTGGCCTTGTTCTTGAGACGCACGCCACACAGGTGTTGAATGATGCCTCTTCTGGTTATTTGAATACTTTTCGGAGATCGTTAGGGTAAGGGAGTTGAAAATGAATATTATAAATCAAAACTACGCAAAAATGTCAACTTTTTTTATCTGTATTTTAACAACAAATAATTGAAAGGTATATAAACAAACTTAATTGATCTCGTAGATACACTATTTTTTTCAGTAGAACTCTGATGCATCTGTTCGGTCTCTCCACGCCCTGGTTACACTGGTTAACCCTCACCATAAAGCAATTAATTTAAGGATTCAATCCCTTACAATCCCTATTCGGCCCCACCTTGTTTAAGAAGCCATTTGTATAATAACTCAACTTCTAGAATCTAGACAATCGACTTGGACCCCTTTTAACCCTTTATAGCCGATAATCAAAGTATCGTTGTAGGCACCAGATTTCGCAAACACAACAACAACAAAGTGGAAAGAGTAGACAAGGAGAGAATAGGATTTATTCTCTTCTCTCACTTTGACTGCCTCAATAGGCAAAAGCAACAATAATAAGGAGAGCGCCGAGATGTGGCAAAGAAAATGAGAACTAAAAGTGCAGACAAGAAAGAAGCAACAGAAGAAGAACTAATTGCAACGACAAAGCATAAAATCGATGGCAAGCCACCAACAGCAACAACAACAGCCGAAGCAATTACAACAAATGTAATAAAAAGCAACTACAACAGATAGCACCGGAGAGGGAGAGAAATACAGAGAGCAAGCGAATGCGCGTTGAGCAAATTGCAATTTGACAGAGAGAGAGCGGGAGCCTGTTGGCGCTCTCCTCCTTTTTCACTACCTCCTGCCTCTGCCACTTATTCTTCCTTTGAACGTGGGCGCCTACAAGTGGGCGGGCCGGGGGGAGGCCGCATACCTAGCAAACCGCATAAGGAGCAGCGAAAAAAGTGCAAATTGGAGAGCAACCGCCGCTCTCTCTGTCTCTCTCGCGGACAGCTGCCGGTAATCAATATTGATGATGATAGCAGCAGCCGAAGATGAAAATAAGCGAGATGAGAAAATGTACCAAAAATGTTTGCAGTGCATCGGAGAATAATTAAACATATTATAAAATGTAAATTTAAAAAAACTACTATATATTATTTTGAAAAAGTCAAGTCACTGTGTAAATTAATTCCAGCGAATTTTGTTTAAAGCTTTGTTCATTTTGCAGAGTTTACTGTTGTTGTTCCATATAATATCACAATAATAATCAGATATTTTAAGTAAAAACTTTGCAATCAGAGTTTCATTCTCTTTCCATATCTGCCTTTTAATAGGACATCCCCTCGCCCCTCTCTTCCTCTCCTTAAGGAAATGATTCACAGTGCAAAAAAAAAAAGGAAAACGAAAGGAAAAGAAAAACGAAGGCGTTGTAGGAGGAAGTGAAAGAACCCGAAAGAGAAATGGGAAGCGAGAGCGAGAGACCACGAGAAGGCAATGAAAATGTTTATCAAACGATATAAAACAGCCAGAGAAAAGAAAGGCGACGCAGATGAAGCAACAACAAGTCAAAGATACAATGACAATGCTGCATCCATGAGATACTCAGATACAGTATCAAATCAAATAAAATTGTTCAATCGAATTGAGACGTTGAAAGTATAAATTTAAGTAATAAAAGCTATAAAAGGAAACGGGAAAATGTGGTCTTAATGTTACGCATGTGAAAATACCCTAGACAAGAGTGGCAAAGTGACTGGGTGACATAAAGCAATCAAAGAAAAGCCAAATTTTTATTAAACTATTCATTATTTACAAAAACAGTTTAACTAAGCTTCTCATTAACTCTAGAAAAGTCTAATCAACCAACAGCTGATCGGTGTCGTCTTGATTGCAACACTGTCCATAACAATAAGTGAAGTGAAACAAATAAATAAATAAATTAGAGCACTACAACATCGAGTACAAAAGATGTGAGGAGGGCGGATTGAAACCGTGTTTGGTAGACGTGACTGTCTGCACATACATTTTATCTCCTTATCCCTTAGGTCTATGAAAACCAGGCTTACTTGTTCATATTTAAAACTACCTTATAAAAAAAAAAGTTGGGATCTCTTGCAAATGAGAAAAGTTGTTTACTCTAAGCCTTTGGATAAGCTCCCAAACTTTTGTGCCATGTGCCGAGTGGAGTTAGGAACGTATCATATTTCCAAGCAGAAACTCATAGTCCAGTCACTATTACAAAGTAGTCCAGATTGCAAAGGAAGCAAAACTTTTGCCACGCGGGCCAACAAGAAGGGGCGCTCTGGGCTGAAGTTTGTTTGTCGTTTGAAATCTGAGATCCTATCGGAGGGATGATCGGCATAGCCATTGAGATGATGTTGTTCAAGGGTTCAAGGGCGCGGGCAAAGCCAATCAGAGTTATCGATACTTGGCAAAAAATAGAGACTGGTTTAAGTCAAAAGTAGAAATGATATATTCATATTCCTTAAAAGGAAGAGAGTCCAAGAAAAGGGATATTAAAATACGATTTAGTTTTAACTTGAACTTGAATAACGAAATACAATTTCATTTGGTGTGTTACTGGAACGGCAAAGCCTTATTAAAAATAAACAATATACGAAAGCACTTGTGAGCTAAGCGAAAAATCAATAACTCGTATTTTGAAACTCCAATTTCTTACGAAAATCACACAAAAAAAATTATTAACAATAATATCGGCTTGCAAACAAGTAAAATTTTGCGAAAAAAGGAGAATAACAAGACACTTGACAAAACAATCAAGGCGAAATAGAAACACAAAATAAACAAAACTCAGCCAGCTGACATTATAAACAAAAGCAAATGGCAAAAGAAGGCAATAAAAAAAGAGAGAAGCACTGGAGACTTATTTACTTCGTTTTTAATGAGAATTAAGAATGAAAGAGTGGAAACTCCAAGGTACAAAGTGCAAGCTGCACAACATCAGTGCGAAAGTAAGGGGAAAGGAGGAAGAGCAAAAAGGATGGGCACACACACAGGCACACCTCGCAAAAGCACACACACAATTACACAATTTCTGCACAGTATAATCCGCGTTGTTTCATTGAATTTTCCGTGTTGTTTCTTTTGATTTCTTGTACTTTTTATTTGGTGCTCATTATCTGATCGATTTGTTGCGGCAATTTTCAGATTTTACCTCTCTCTATCTTTCGTTCGTTCCGAATTACGCGAAATTAAACTTGTTTATAAAGCGAGGTATAAAAAATAATAACAACCGAACGGCGACAATTTAAAATTCGGTTTGGATTTTAGTTTTTCGTTGCGTTTTGCTAATCGGACAAAAGGAAGGTAAATGACAGTTTTGACAGTTGGCTGGCATAAGCAAAAACTAGAGAGGCACAGAGAGAGAGATTGCCGGAGAGCACCACGAGCCGGAGAGCGGAAGAGAGCATGGCAATGGGGAAAAGAGAGAAAGAAAGAAGGAGAGCAAAGCGAGAGGTATTAAATAAACGAATAAGCGTGCATAAAAGATTGGCGAAAAAAGTTTTGTGCAAAAAACGAGCACGAACGAAATCGCCAAACAATCGAATTCAACAATTTTTTTTTTGCAAAACTTTCGGCGAGGTTTTTCCTATTTTCCTGGCAAAGGCGGCTCGCACACATACCAACAACACTCAAACACGCACATACAAGTCTCTCACTCTCGCTCGCTCTATCTCTCTTCTTTGGGAGAGTCGGCAATCCACAACTTTTTCGCAATTCTCTCCGCTTGTCACAATACATTTTGCAGCTATTTGGCTTTTTGCAAATAAATTAATTTTTCAGCGCATATAAATTTTCCATCAGTGCCTTTTGTGCTCCGTTTTCTTATTCAATTTACACGCACACACACAAGCACCACCTAGCGCTGCCTCGCTCTCTCACACACATACAGCGAACGCACACGTCACACTCACACAAGCACACGCACGCACATACACAGTTTTTTCTTCGATTTTGCGCTGGCCTCTCAGCCTTTTTCGCTTTTTTCCCGTTTCGACAAATTCGAATTCGCCAGCACCGCGTGTCCTATAATCGGGCGAATCGTTCCGCGATAGTTTATGTTTTAAAGCGTTTCTCTCTCGCTATTATCAATAACAAAACTAAAATTCTTTTCACCTTGAAATTTTTACGGAGACCAGCGACCAGTGTGACCGCGATACAAAAAACCAGTGTGACCATAGAAATACCATCCGGCCATTTCATAAATGCCCTAAAAATTACCTTTTTAGGGTTCAAGTCGGAGGTGTGGAACTTGGCTAAAATACAGGGTGGGAACTTGGGTGTAAAAAAACGTGAAGTCTGGCAGCGTTGATGGCTCGTGAACGGGAAGTCTGGCAACGCAGCAGAGCTGCCAGACTTTCCTTTTATGAGCGATCAGCATTGCCAGATCGTCCGTTCATGAACGACAAACTGCCAGAAATATTTAAATTTGAAGGAGTAATTTTCGACCCTATAAATTATATATATTCTGGATCACCATCAACAGCCGAAGCAATCTAGCTATGACGGCTAACAAAAAAATGTTAAAATTTTTAATGAATTTTATAAAATATTTATTTATTTTTATTTATTTCCAAAATTTAAACAAATTTTAAATAAATGAAAAAAGGTAAAAAAAGCCATTGACAATATGCGATGACTTGAGAGATCAATTTTCGATGATGAGAAAGAAATTTCTGAAAAATATTTTTAAAATTTAGTTATACTTAGGTTTTTTTTTTAATTAATACAATATAAACTCAAGAAGACGTGAATTGAAGGATTAAGTTAAAGTAATTTAGAAAGAAATGTAAATAAAATGTTCAATAAAAGTATTGACATTTCCATTTCTATATAAAAAGAACCCCTATCAACCTTTGATTCTCAAATTCAATTTGTTGCTACTAAATAAAAACAAAATTAAGACGCAACTCCTGCGCCCATGTTCAGTGAGGCATTCAGTCATACGGATTTCCCTGCATCGTCCCATCGATGTCAAGGCGAAAAGAAATCACGCTAATGATCGACGCACCCTTCGACAGTTGAGACTCCACCATGTATGCCGTATATATGGATATATATACACACAACTGACCACTCCGTCTGCGCCGGAACGTGTCCGGGATTAGAATTAATTCCTTTCAGCCCCGCCCCCTGCCACCTTTCCAGCCACCCGTCAGCGATACCAAGTGCAGGCAACACCCCCTCGCACACACCGTCTCATTCAAATTGCAGCGACTGGACCGAAGGATAGGACAGGAAAAACAACGGACAAACAGCGACGCCGCCTGAGGACCAGGACCACCAGACTCCCCCAAAAAAATCTTCCCTTTAATTTGTACGTTTTACTAGCAACACTCCACGGTTTTGCCGGACATGTTTTGTGCGTAATTAGTGCAGACCGATGCATTGCACCCTCGTTAAATGCCAAGTCCTGGAATCCAGTCAAGCGTGCTTACGTTCCTCCTTTCGGGCATTTTTGCTTTTCTTTAACAATTTCCATTTGATTGCATTCCGAACGAGAGGAAGCTGCTTTCTCGAGCGTTCATTAGGGTGACCAGTGTCGACGAGCTTAACTGTCATTTCCATAAGACGCCCATTTCGGTGAGGCTGATAACACTGAGAAAAAAGTAAGAACTTCTGGCTGAGAAGATATTTTTTCATAAATCTTAATTTAATATCTTATATTTATTAAAAATATAATTTATAAAATTATGTAAATGACTATTATAGATATCGCTTTTATCATAAATTATTTAGTCCTTAAAGAAATTTCTTACAGTGTATTTGGAGCAGAAGAGGCTGTCTTTTCTCTCTTCCCACCCCAAAATACACTCCCACACACATGCACACCTTCACACACACACATACCCCATCGCATATGCAAAACTTTGCCGTTTCATTTGAATTTCCTCACTTACGTATTCCACATCTTCTTCTCTTTTCCTTCTTATTTTTGGGGGGCTTTCTCCTCATTTCGTTGCCCGTAATTATGAAGATGAATGTTCTTATTGCTTTTATATCCCTTTTGCGTGTGTGTGCGTCTTTGTGTGTGCTTGTGTGAGTTTAGCTGCCGACATTCTCTATTAATAATGCTTTCAGTCACACTCTGCATACACGTTCGTTTGAATTTGTTGCCATTCGGACTGTTTGGCATTCTTTTTTGCGGGGTTTTTGGTATGCTAAACAGTGGTAAAGTGTTGAAAAATTCGGAGAAAATAAGGCAAATGGTGCCTGCGGGGGCTTGTGTGGAGCATAAGCGAAATTTGTACTATATGCTATAAGATACTCCGTATCTTCCTTCAACACAACAATTAAAACAATTATATGACTGTAATATTAATCGAATTGAGTTGAAATTTGAGAGTTCTAAAGGGATTTAAGAGAGATTACAGTAATTTAATGCCTGACAAAGGTTTCTTGCCCCAATGTGCGGGAGGAGTGCGTGCAACATGCGTCGCGGCGCGAGGAGTCTCCTCCCACGCATCTCGGCCTCATCTCGTCCTTTTTCGTTTCGACGACGGCCGCCGCAATAATAAAGGAAAATCCGACAGGATGCTAATGCGTATTTAGTTATTTAGTTGGTGTGTGTGTGTGTTTGTGTGTGTGGGAAGAGGGGTGGCGGTGGACTTAGGACTCGCCGCGCTCATGTTTGTTTTACGCTCGTGTGTGTGATTGTGGGGGATGCAAAAAATATATTTGCATATTATCGATTTTCCCCCCTCCAATTTCCCCTGCCACCCGAAAAATTGGACTGGGAAATGGAGCGTACAGAATACACATAAATTCTGATAAGAGCGGCAACAAAGACGAACGAACGGAACTTAAAGGACGCCACCGCGGCAGCAGGCTCATCTTACATTTATAGAAACTTAAGGCCTCCTAAGTAGCTTAGTATACAACTTAAACCGATCAATTTGATTTTCAAATGGGAAAAAAGGAAACTTGAGACTTGAATACAAAACGTGTCGCAAGCTCACACACAAAATGGCGAAGGTCCTTTAAGCTCGGCGTAAGCGGATTTTAACAATTTAAATAGAATGTATTTTTTGTAGAGGGCAAAAATGTCAAATGTTTGAGCCGAAACGAATGCGTCCAATTAGACTTGGGCTGGGCCAACGAAAACTTTCCAATCAACCCTCAGGGCTTGTATTTTTGCTGCGTGGGATTTTTGAACAGCTGCCTCCCCTCCACGCGGTATAAGAGGTCCACCTACACACACGAGTCCTGGAGTTCTTGAAGGCAGAAATTATGAAAAGTAATGAACTGTAAATTGAATTGGCATTATGTGGAGGAGAATTTGACCAAAGGAAAGGAATTCCAATCACAAAAAGAGGCATAAATAAATATAAAAAAGAATATTTTTGTACCATTTGGCATGCGGAATTATTATTGTACATTGAAAGGATATACAAAATAATAAATAAACTTGTGATATTAAAATACCATTTATATAGATTTTAAATCAATTGAAATAAAGTCTAAAAGTAAGCTACAATATTTTTTTTAACGTTTTAAAGGAATATATTTTTAAAAATGTTTAAAATATACAAATATATATTAAAATATATATTTACAAGCCCTACCTATTCCTACTACATACTAAAATAATGATGATCCTATCCCCCCAACTAAGCCATGATAATAACAATCATATATAACAATAATAACAATCCAATAAGAACGATAATGCATTGCAAATGTCATAAATATCAATATGAGACGGAGACAGGCGAAAAGAGTTTCCTTTGCTCGTTCTATTTTTTTTAGATATAAATTCCATTTTAATGGTCACAACTCAGTGAACGTCTAGGCGGGATAACATGAATGTCCTATTTAAAGGATTAGCCCATTGAGTTATGAGCCAACAAAGCCGAAGTGGACATTGTCACATAAAATATGTCCCTGGTAGAATTTGCTTTTTAAGTTAATTTTATTTTATGTGTGCCATTCCACTCCGAAACGCGTTTCTTTTTTTAATGGTGATTTATCTGAAGGGACCCGAAAAAAGCTATGGCGAAAGTGAAGGAGAAGCGCAGTCAGGGACGTAGGCCAAGTCTGAGGGTGCAGCGGTAGCTTTTTTATGGCCACATCCTTGCTGACAAATGGCCGAAGGAGTCGCCATTTAGAGGCTGTTTCGAATCGAATTCGAATCTAACGTGTTACATATTAATTGCCTATAATTTATGGTCCTGCATTAGAAATACTTTCCCTGATTTGTGGTCCCCTCTTATTCCACTTTCGATTTCAATTCGATTCTGCAACGTTTTCATTTTGATTTTTTTGCAAAAACTAAATTAGGCGTACGTGAAGCAAAAACAATTTCAAAGCTCATTAAGTGTTTGGCTCTCCTGCTGATTTTTTTTTTTTTTGATCCCTTGGCTGATCAGTAAGAGGATAAGTCTAGGCGGGAAATTATAACTTGGTATTTTTTGCGGCTTCCCTGGGCAAATTGAACTGATTCTGGTATCCTGCATAAGGGTTGTCTGGCTGACAAGTCTCGAGGGCGTGCAAATACTCATAAGTGCCGCAATTGTTGAATGATTTCTACGTGGGGATGCTCTTTAATGGATGGTTTCGGTGACGGTCCATCAGGAGTGTCTGCTAGACTAATTTCTCTAGGAATTACTGGTGGCGAGGTGGAGCTGAAAAATAAAAAGATTTTATTATTATTGAGAAATACATACAGAAATCGTGGTTGTTTTTAGATAAATTCATAATGAGCCTAATAGTATTTAACTAAATATTAAACATCTGTTGCATACAAAATTTTATATAATATTAAACTTTAGATTTTTGTTTTAAAAGCAAATAATGAGCAAACTAAATATTTAAATAAACATTTTTTAGATTTTTAAAAACACTTAATTTGTAAATTGAAGTTATTTTATTTTTTACAATAAAAGTAAAAGAATCCGGCTTTTTGAACGGTCCTTACCTTTTTATTTTGCTCAACAAAGCTAATAAAAATTTTATTAACAAGGTTAAGAAGGTTTTTATATTTTATAAAATATTTCTTAGTCACTCTCTTAATTGTTTACTACACAAAAAATAAATTGCTTCACAATTTCACTAATCCCAAACTATTAGAAAACCAATTGTATGTGTGCTTATATGTGCAAATATCTTACTCATCAAATCATTGCCCGCTGCTGGTCCGTTTCGTCCCTTTTCCAAATGGTATAAGTAATTTCCCTTTGACAGCTCCATGCGTTTGTATTATGTTTTTATCTCGACACTTGCCACAAATCTATTAGATTCTGACTCAGAGAGATCTCAGCCCTCGCCCGACACTATCCCCTTGGACAGGACAGAAGACACTGCATCAATCCTGGCCCAGACCCTTGCACGTCGCCTGCATTCGTAAGTCTGCACATTTGTTTCCATTTTTTGAGGGCTGGAGCTAGTTGGCTGTGGGGTCTTCTACATATTCACAATTAATATTCAAGCAACCTTTTCCCCCAAAGACCTAATCCAGAAACTAGAGATGGTTATTGTTGTACTCTTAGCTAGAAAAATGTGTATCCTTTTGGAAAGTAGCTATTTTTAAACATTTTTGTATTACTATTAACATATTTGAATCTAAATTGTTGATGAAATATATACATATATATTTTATAAAAAATATTAAAACAAGAAAAAAGTATTTTCTATATTATTTCCTCTCCCAAATTGTATCTTTTTCCCTCAAATTTAGGTTATACCTTGACATCACTGGCAGGACCCATCTCCGTAGAGCCTTCCTTTGGCTTCACGCCCCGCCATTTGATGGGGTGCGAATTGCGATTCAGCAGGGTGCGATACGACTTATCCGCAGTGTCCGAGTTCGGGGAAGTTCGAGTTTCCTTGAGATCCCTGCGATTGCTACATCCTTGGCCGCATTAAGTGTAGACATTATTCATTTTTGATGATGAATTTCCATGTCTCGCATGTCTAGGGTTTTTCCTCGTCCTCTGTGTGTGTGTCCAGTAATAAGTAATAAGTGCAGAGTTGAGCAAAAAGATGTGAGGGAAAAAAAGTAAAATAAATAAATCCAAGTGGGGGAGGCACATGAAAAAACTTTTAGTTCTGTTGCTGTTTGGCATACAAATGAGTTAAAGTTTTACCGTGGGTGTGTGAGGGGTTACACGGGGGTGGAGTGGGAAAAGTCCAGGAAAATTGCCACATTTTTTTTGGGGGGTACTTTTCCTTGAGATCGTGTTGATGATGGGGAGAAGTTTAAGTGAATTTTGGTTAGTATGGATTTTATGTTTTTTTTATTTTATAAAAAATAAAGAGGAACATTAATATGTTTAAATATTAATTTAAAATTGTATTAATAAGTAAAATGTTTATGTGCCTATATATAATTTGGAAAGTTCGGCAAAAACATTTTATAAATTTCTATATTTTTCTAAATTTTATTATCATTTAAATTAAAAACCAGAAGCTTTTTTGTCGGTTTTTAAGAGATTTTGGCGCTGTTTTCTGGCGTTTCTTGGCGCGGTTTTAATTTGAGTTTTGGGCGGTTTTTAGAGCGATTTTTATCGTGGTTTTGGCGCTGGTTTTACGCATTATTTTGGTGTGTTTTTGTCGCTGGTTTAAACACAAGATTTAACACAATTTTTTATCGTGAAATTAACACGATATTTTAAGCTTATTTTTATTTATAATTAATGCAGTAATGCCTCAGCTTATAAAGCTATTTTTTGCAATATTTTGGGGAAGTTCCTGATGTTCATTAAGGCTTCATTATCATAAATTCTTATCTATCAAATATCAGGTAATTTAACTGTTTTATTATCTTAACAACGCTTTTAAAAAGTATAATCGTCTAACAATTACTCAAAAAATACATAACCAAAAACTCTATTTGAAAAATAAAAAAAGAAACTGAAACCACAAGAAAACCTTCCTATTTTCTCCACCTCCTTTTATTGGTCACCATGTCCTCCACGCCCACGACATTTATCTCTGAATCAAGGCAGTGACAGGGCCTAACCATTTGTATCCTGTTCTCCTTGGACTGCTTTCCCCCTGCCACTCAGCCAGAGTTGTCATCACTTTCTCCGCACACACACACTTTCTCCACGGAAAAGAAGTCGGAAAAAGGGGGAACTAGGAGAACGTTTGGAGCGTGTAAAACTCATAAAACACATTAAATCCAATCGAATAATCGAAATGTCACATTAGTTTCTAAAATATGACCGGCCACCACGTAAGGAAGTTACCTACCCCAGTATTCCGTATTCCTTCCCCCGCAGTTAACGAGACAACACACACACATACACACATATCACCCAAAAAAAGGCAAGAGGAAAAAACTCTTTTGAAACATCTTCGTCGTATTCTTGTGTCTTCTGTGCACTTTTCCAAATGCCAATTTGGTCGTTGAGCATTTCCAAACGATTTCATATTCAAGTTGGGAGACACACTGGCCCTGTCCTCCGCTTTTTATGCCTGTTCGTCCTGTGGGTATAATTTTAATGGTCAAATCGCTGCTGGGGAATTGTCTCAAACCATTCTCCCTCTCTGTTGAAATGGAAATTGCTTTTCCATTATTTCCATGTGATTTTGTTGGGCATTGAAAACGCATAAAAGAAAGCATTTCGCATTTACAAATGCCTCTCGTAGAGCCGAAAAGATTTATTTGCACGCTGAGCCTTGGGATATATATGTTATATATGTTTAGTCTGTGTTTCAGATGAGTTTTGAAAAACAGAAATTGCCAACTTGGGATTTGTAGGTCATTGTTTTAATGTTTGTCTGGTGTATGTTATAAAAGAGGAGGGGAGGAGTAGGTTTATATTGAGAAATGATTGTTGTTAGAAAATTTAAAATAATTGTTTACTTAATCATTTATATTAACTTACTTAATAATAAATTTAGAATTTAAAACATACTGCTAAAATTATAATTCTTCAATAGTTTTTTTAAGGAATTCTTGTCTGTAAAAACCTAATTTAAATCTTTACAAAACTGAAACTTCTAAATAAAAGAAGTTCTTTACTTTCCTTACCATTAAAATTTAAATAAATTATATTTTAACAATCTTTTCCCTTCTAAAATTTATTTACAATTTATTTCCAAAATATTTCCCTTCGGTACCATCAGTTCTCCATGATTAAACTAATCCCCTTTCAATGGCTAAACCCATTAAGTAACCCAAAACGTAGCAGCATAAATGATTCAGCTATGCAGAAAATATGATTGATAACCTTTACCCACCTCCTTCTTCCCCCCCACTAACCCTTTAACACTTGTTTAACCCTTTTGTGCGGCTATTTAACCCCCAAAAACCCAAGGACAACCTCCCTCGTAGTCTGCGTTAAAGTTCATTAAGAAGTTTTTCGGCCAAAAATGGCGTCGCATCGGCATCGTGACAGTGTAGAAACTCTGTACTTTTCCTGGGGGTGGCAAAAGTTTGAATGCTGAAAGCATTTCGCTGTACCCTTCGCTGGGGGAAGGATCCAAATCCTAGCTCGGATCGAAGTTAGCTGCAAAGTGCTTCAGACAGGTTAATGACCAAAGGCAGTTTTGCATTCAAACGAGTTCGAGGTTGGGCTGCTGCTGCTGCAGCAACCCTCGCCCACGAGGGTTGCCATGACAGACGAAAATCTAATTTACAACATGCAACTGCCACATCGAGAGGGGGTGGCTTTTCCTTTGATGGGGAAATGGCGGTAGAGAATCTCTCGCCGAGAGAGAGATTAATTACGCTTTGGGGTCAGTTAATGAATGCTCTGCTTTTGGCGATAAATGGTTAATGTGTGCCTGCTCAAATTACCGGGAAAACTTTCTCAACCCCCACCCCTCGATGAGCATGACAAAAATTGGAATTTTCAACTCTTTTGTTGTACAAAGAACTTTTTCATTAACACCACGAGATGATCCGGCAAATCGAGGAAACCCAAATGGGCAAAACGTAAATGAAAATTATACTTGATTGATTTCATATTAATTTCTTTGAAAATTATTTTGGTCGGGGGTGGAGCAAATGGAAAGCCTGGGAGGTAATTGCATGAAAGATGATGTATGAATTTGTTTTTGCCACGATGACTAAAAGGGTTTGATAGAAAATATTTTATAATAACTTATAATAAATACATACAAATTTATACAAAAATACTTAGCTATACCTTTCCTACATTCTAAAACTGAAAAACCTTTCTCTATCTGACAGATACCTCCCTCACTCGTTTAACAACCTCTTTTTAAAATAAAATACCTACAAATATTAACTAATTTAATGGCTCATATCCCAACGACTGCGTAAACAGGCAGAACACGTTTTTCTCACCCAAAAAAACGTACGTTAAAAAAAAACCTAGCCTGGGGAAAATGTCAGCCCTCGAGCTGGACAAGCCAAAATATGGCCCATCCAAAATGTTCGAATGTTCAAATGTTCAAATGTTCTTTTTAAATAAATGTCTCATTATGTGTCCGCCCACACACGTGTCCGCCTTACGGTTTAGTTTTGGGCAGGAGTTACCATTACCTGCCCAGAGATTTTTCACTGCCCTCCGACATGTGTCCAATCAGTGGCAAACGCGCAACGAACCGTAGAACACACGGAAAGGGCCTCAGAGTCCAATACACAATATATATCGCAACCTCTCGAGTTCACAAAAAAAAGTAAAATAAAAGAGAAGCAAAATTTTTGCAACATTTTATTTACACTACACAGAAGAGACACAGGACAAAGTTGGAATTGGAGGAGAAATGGCTGTGATTATTTGTCTTGTGCCAATATATGCCCTCCTGCATATCAAATACGAGCTACAAAATTAAACTAAATAAAAAAATAAGGTAAAAAAAAACAGTTCAATTTCAATGCTGATGAACTAAAAGTTGAACAGTTTTTTGGTTCCTCTTTCATGTTTGTTTAAGGTTTTAAAATTTATACAACTCCCGAAATGGGCCAAATAAAAATGGGGTAAAAACTTTTATTACATTGAGTTTATGTACATGAAGGGAATATATATTAATATTAATTAATAAAGGTAAAGGGTTTTTAATACTTAAAAATTTTTTTTAAAACATTTTTTAAACCTCGAAGCTCATTTTAATTTTCATTACTAATTATAAATAAAAAAAGGTTTATTTTGCAATTGAAATCCCAGTTTGGAAAATCACCTAAATCCAGTTTAATTCCACTAAACCCAATCCCATTCCTTATCTTATCCCAAAATGTTCTTTAAAAATCGAACTAGCTTTGAAGTATTATCCTGTTCGATAAAAACGCCTTTCTCCCCCAATCAAAAGTTTAAATTAAAAGTGAAAATGCCAGGCCAGAGCCCCACATGTCCAACCTGCCACTTGTCGACTAATAAAAATGCCTTTTGAATGCCTCAGTAATCAACTTGGTTTTTTTTTTATTTTATTTTATAGCCACACCTCCGCAGAGGCAGGAAAAAGTCAAAAGGAGAAGAAATGCGTAGAAATTAGCACAGAGTTGAATAGACACACGAGTGGCAAGGACCTGGAGAAGGGGAATTGAAATGGGATTGGTATTCGAATTCGGATGCCAGGATGAGCAAGATAAGACACTCACGCACAAAAGTATATATACTAAATATATATATATATGTCAATTTCATTACATTGTTGCTGGTAAGGAGTCCCTGAGTTTCTTCTTTTTTTAAAATGAACAAAAAAAGGAACAAGAAAACGGAGAAGAAAGAATGCCAAATAGAAAGTTGAAACAGAAATGCGCCAACATCAAATATTTGACTTTGTATTGTATGTAGTATATAGTATATATATATAAAGACGATATTGTATGTATTTTTGCCCGTGTCATGTGCGTGCCAATCAGGCGTGTGTCCTTTTTAGGAATTACATGACTTTCGGGCTTCTTTCATTCGTTTCTAAATTTTAAATTACGTTTGCCAAGTGTGTTTTGTGTTTTTTGTTGTTGCTTTGCCTGCTTTCTTCTTTCATTGGGGTCAAAAGTCCTTGTTGTTGGCCTGCTCCTGACATAAACACATATAAAATACTGAAGGACCTTCGGCAGGTCGAAACTTTTATTTTCTATACTAGGGAAAATGTTGTATTTAATTTGGTTTTTGTTTATTTAGAAAAAGGTGGGTGTATATAGTAAGATATTTTATAAACAATTTTTCATTAAGCTTAAATTTAGTATTAAGTGCTACCTTAAAAACCTAAACCGAAACCAGTCTAAATCACAAATCAATCTACAACTTTCCCCCCAAAACAATTCAAGAATTCAAGTGCCCAAGTTTTTGGAATAATTCCCAGGTCCTTGCCACTTGAGCTGCTGGCTCATCAATCATCATCAGACGCTCAACTTGAATATGAATATGACATTTTTACGCAAATTACACGCCACTCGACAATTGGCCAAACAATGGCCTTCGGGGCAACAAGCTCGCTGGGATACATGGCCAAATCAGAACTGAGACTGGGAAGAAGGTCTCTTGCCTCCGAGTAATCAAGTGAGTAAATCAAATTTGAACAGTTTTTCAGCTACTGTTGCGCTCTGCTTTCTCCCCCGTCTTGTCCCTGTTTTTAAAGGCATGAAAAATGATGGTCACAATGGACAATACTGGAGCAGGATCAAGTGCTAGTGCTGGGCCAGTGAAGGAGTCCTGGGACAGCTTGGTCATTCATCATGACACCCTTCGGTGGGGGACCTCGTTCTCGTTTATTATGCAAGCTCACTGCCAGTGGCAGTAGTGCCACGGGGCGTATGAGCGACGAAATGCTAATCTCGAGACAGGAGAAACCACCCCCCAAAAGCTGGATATTAATGGAATCTCACAAGTGTCTGTGTGTTAGTCCCGCATGCAAAATGGTGCTCTGGCACTTGGCAAATGCCATGATTGATTGACTTTATGTAAATTCCTGGCAAGCCACTTAAACTCCCCACAAAAACTGGTCATCCAGACCAACCAGCCATCCATCTAGCATTTTATTCTTTGGGCCAATCTAATCAACGGAGAGTCCGCCTTCATTTTTATCGGACTCTGGGGCTCGATTCCCCTTCGTTTACGAATAAATGCAATTTTTTATTGCCGCATATCTGTATTTGGAATTGTAAAATCTAATTTGTTGTGAAAATGTTGGCCTAAAATGGAAAATGAAAACACAATTCGATTTTCAATTGCGTAATGTTGCGTATGGAATTGGTTTTGGTTAGACTGGAGTTGGTAATTCGATTTAAAAAGTTATGGTTGGATGTGGTATATGAAAGACTTTGAGAAGGGTAGTGCTATGTTTTCTTTTTTTATAAAAGGTCAATGGGGAGTAAGTGGAGGGGTTTCTTCTATGTTTTTGGTAGTTAATTCAAAAGAGTTTTGTATGAAATATATGTGTTCTTTGTTAGAGTTTATTCTAAGAAATTTTATGGGGTTTTACAAAAGTTTTAAATAACTTTTAAAGCTTTAATGTTGAATAAAATATCTTTAAATTATAGAAATTATGAATTCATCTCTTATTAAGGCTTATAAATTTTAAATTTCAAAAATTATCCTTAAACCCGATTTACCACCATTAACCCCAACAATAAATCTAAAACCCTTGCCATCACAACTGCCATTATTATTTTTTTTGTAACATATTCCTGAAATATATTTTTAACAATTGTGCGTGCTGCTCGCTGAGAAGAAAACAGGAAATGCTGAAATGTCACTATGATGCTGCTGCCATCAGCATTCTCCATTCAGCATCCGACGGGATGTGAATGTGCCACAAGGAATAAAGGACCAAAGGGCTCCCCAAATGGAGAAGCTTACTCAGATGTCATCCGCTAGTCTCCTGGAAGATGGCAGGCGTAACGAATGGCAAAACGACACAAAGGAAGCACCACCACCGCACACTGGACGAGGGGTAAAATAAATAAATTATAAAATTATTTCGGCATAATAACATGTCAGGGTTTTGCCCCCTTCTCGCCTTATCGCTGCTCAACCCTCATGGGGTCGAGTTGGCGGAAAAAACAACACTGTTAACATGAAAAAACTCGCCTCTGGCCACAGGACACACAAAATTATACATTTTTTTTGGGTTATTTTTTTACATTTTATTCATCTTTTTTGCTACCCTCCTCGTGTGGCTGTGGCATCAAGTGCGTTTTCAGGGTAATCTTTCATGTGGGATTTACAGGCACACACCCTCCCCCAAAGTCCTGGGCATTTCAAAAATTTTGTATTTTTCTCTCTTTTTTTTGTGGCTAGATTGTTTCCACCTTCAAGGACCTTTGCCCTTTTTGGTTGTGTGTGCGGAATTTTATTTGTAAATTTATTTTCTTTGGTCAGATTCTCTGGGGGGGTTGGCCAAGGGGGAAATATTTTTTTTAGAATGAATTGCAAGTTTTACAATCGAAAATATAAAATAACTCTCGATGAAGTTGCCAATTCGTTCTGCATTTCAAAATCAATATTTATTTAAAATGTTTTCATTTCGTTAGAGTTGCAAAAATGTATAGTAAAATTATTCGCATTTCATCTGAAATTTCATGCATTTTTTATATGCGAACACTTAAGGAATAAACTTTTGTTTACATCCCCCCCCCCCAGTTTTGGGTCTCTAGGGGAATTTGTCCCAAGTTTCAGATTGTGACACAAAGTGCTAATGCTGCCCAAATGGAATTTAAATCATTTTTGTATTAGCTACGTATATTTGGCATATGTGCTTGGGGTTTTTACACAGGGGTGAAATGTAAATAAATAATCTGTGAATTTAACATGCTTTTAGAGGAGTTCTTTTGGTAAAGAAATTAGGTATAAATTTAGGAAAAATTATTCCCTTTGTCTAAATTCTTAGTTCATCTACTTACAAATCTTGAATTTCATTTGAGACTCAAAATTTATCACATTGCATGACGCATATCTCTTTGTTCTGTTTGATTGTTCCAATGCCATAAATTATTCAAAGCATTTCGCATTTCCATTCGCTTTATTTCGAGCATCTCTTATTTATGAACATAAAAACTGTTGCAGCAAAAAAATAGTAAAGACGAAAATTGAAGAGCCAAGCAAAAATGGCAAAGAAACGAAAATGGTAAGAAAAATCAACATAATCATCGATGCAATTACATTGAGCAGCAATTCAAAAACATAGCCCCCAGACAGAGGGATGCCAAATAGCCAAAGATGATGACAATGGATGAATGAATGAGCAGAGGGTGAGCATCGAGGAGGGAGAGGGAGTGCTCAGGGTCTGGTCAGCGTACTTTTGAGAGCACTGTGGGCTTGGGAATATAAGTTATAACGTTAAGGAAAATAAATTATAATTAAATATAAAATATTAAATATTAAAAATGACAAAAAAAGCTCCTTTAAAAATATATTTTATGTTCCAAAAATATCTAACTCACATATAAATATTAGTTAGTAGTTTTTCAATTACATATTTTATAATTAGAAATTTTGAAATATTTTTAAGGTAATTATTAACCAAGAATGAAATTTATTATTTGCTATTTTGTGTCTAAAAAAATATTTTCAATAACTATAAGCACAATTATAAAATATTTAAAAAATAAATTAAGTAATACAGCTTTTCACAAGAGAAGATAACTTTTAACTCTCATAAATGAAGACTTTATTTTTTTATTATTATTTTTTTTTTTAATTTTAGTGAATTACCTAAACTGCAAATTTTCTTTACATTCTTCGTCCACTGTTTTGTCGGTAAGCAAATTGAGTTTTGTTTTGTGGCTGTTGCTGTTGCTTTTGCTTTTCACATTTGGCAGTTTTATTGGTATGCATACAAACGCACAGCGAACCAGCCACACAAAGGTCCTTGCAAATACCCACAAGCATACCAACACACACACACACTCAAGTGAAGATACATTTTATTACGCTGGACAGCTATTTTCAATATATTACCCAAGGCATAAAAGGCAAAAGCGCACTTGCTCGCTCGCTATTTGCTCTTTACATACGCGTCGCTGAAAGGATATCTCTGTATGTGTGTGTGTGTCCGTGTGCTTTCCATACTAAAAAACGCATAAATAAGGACCCGTCCGAGAGGAAAATAACGGTTATGTGGCTGGTGGTGCGCCAGGATCTGTTCCTGGCTGCTGCGTGGTGGTTTCCCAACATCGCATTCTCGTCCTTGTGGTGGTTGTTTTTTGTTTGATTTTTTTTTTGTTTTTGCTTTTTATGCATAAAAAGTGCTTAGCATAAAGTCGTAAAAAACGTATTTGCCGCCATATATATACAAACGTATACAGAGGACAGGACGAGCCCATCGATGTTGTTATTGGCAGAATGCCTTTGGCCAGGGCTTTAGCCGATTTTCCCGCTGCTCCTGCTGCTGGTACCGATTTAGATGCTTCCGATAAGTTTGCGTTCGGCTAGTGCCGGTGCTTATTTGCGTTATTATGAATTTATGACACTTTGGCCAAGATGTACGACGCGCCAGGGGTCGCTGGATCGAGTGGGTGAGTCGGTATTTTTGATGTTTGCCAGGGGATACAGTGAGGAAATTGTGGGTAGATATGGGTTTAAGTCTTAATATATATTATTACTTTTTTATTTAAAAGTTTAAGTGTAATTTTATTAGATAAAAAAGGCTAGAACACTATTTTAAATGCAATTTTCAAAGAAATAATTAATTTATTATTTTATAAAAATTATTAAGAAAATAAATATGTAGAAGTAAAATATTAAAATTATAGAAATCTTAAATATATATAAAGATTAAAAAAAATATAATTGGATACTAATCAAGGAAGTGATGGTTCTCTTTGTATTTATCCATTTTCTAGGAGTCCGCCCTAAATTAGATTTTAAATTAAAAATATTAATAAACTAAAACATTAATAAAAATAAATTTAAATAATATTTTTAAAGCCATAATTCATCCTATGATTTTATACAATAAATTTATATTCAATCCATTTATTAATAACTCTTTTTCAAAAATGATTATTAAAACCATAAAATATCTATAAATTTTATAAAATGAATTAATATTTGGGCGAGTTTTATGTCAACTTCTTCTGCACAATTTTTCTTTCTTTCCCCTAATAAATAATATTTTTCCCAGTGCACATTCCTGCCAACGCAGTGGTGAATAATCGCTGCAGCATGAAAAATACGCTGATTCGCAGGAAAATCTTTGCTCGTGTGCCGTTTGACCATTTCCCCTCACGGCTTTTCTCTCTCTTTTCTCGGCGATGCTTTTCCGGCCCTTGCCTCTTTTCGTTTGCTGGTGTTTGCTTTTTTATCTGCACAAGGACCCAGCCATTTTTTACGCAAATCGTCGACGCGCCAAATGTCCAGGCCTATCGAGCCAATAACCAGCTCGCTGCTCTGGCTGGAAGCCTGGGAAGGACTTGAATCAGCTTTATTGCGGGCATCATTATTTTTATTATTATGACCACTTACATTTCCCGGACACCCACACCCGGGCACACCATGAATTTTCCACTCTTCCGTTCCTTTTTTTTCGGGAATGTAAATGTTGCCTTGGCTTTTGGGCCTGTTTTTGGGAATCAACCAAAAACGCGTAAATAACTTCAACCCATTTGTCCGGGCAAAAACGGCGGGCCGGCAGGCCGTATATAAAAATAAATTGAATTGGAATGCTAATTTTATGTTAATTGAAAGAGGGTTTTTATGCAGCTGTAGATTTTATGTCCTGTTTTTTGCCTTCATCCAACGGAGTTCTATTTTTTCTGCTAGCATTTGCTGTGGTCAGCAGATCCCCGGCTACATTTGAGGCATTAGCACTAAAAGCTTCTCATCACTCGGTAATTTTTCGTGTAATTTTTACGCTACTCTGCGCATAAAATTCAATGAGCAAAATGGTAAAGTATCTTTGAAATTATCTTTCATTAACTTTTGGGCTAAATTGATAGTTTCGCCTAAAAGCATGCAACATAAATTATTTTTATTTGCGCCTCTAATGTTTTTGTTTACAATTTTTTGTTTGGCGGTTGTAATTAGGATTTACATAGGTCAAAACCATACAAAACATAGCTCTAAGTGATTCTGGGAAATGGGAGTAATTCGGTAGTAGAGTAAGTAGTAGTAGTATACTACTATAGTAGTAGTAAGAAGTAGTAACTTTGCGTTGCACAGTGGTCGAGCTTGTATGGAACAGCGGCCATAAATACTTCTAGATGTGCTATCGCTATGAAATTTTCACCAAAAATCTAGAAAAATGTTCTAAGTATATCGACAAAAAATTGGCTATATTGCTCGTCTATATCATATAGCTGCCATAGGAACAATCTGTTAAAAATCAAAATTTAGTATGAAAAACTTTTTTGTTTTTCAAAATATCTTAACCAATTTTACAGATTATATGTTTGGTACAGGTTTATGCATTTGTACCAAATTTGGTTAAAATCGGATCACTATATCTTATAGCTCCCATACAACATTTTTATAAAATTATTTTTTCCCTAGAACTAACTTAAAATTTTTAATTTTTGATCTCTTAATGAGTGAGATAAGTGATATAAGTGCCCAAAAGTAAAAAAAAAATTATTAACTTATATATTGTGTATTTAATTTGTCCAGCAACAAACGTACACAGCTTAACGGGGGGTAAGGTTAATTCGGTGCAAAACTGCCTACTTTTCAAAAAAATGTTTTGACGAAACGGCTAAAATTAGCGTATTGAATTATATACCATATTATAACACAACATTTCAACAATTTTTTGTTAATTTTTGTATTAAAAAATATTTACATGCTTACGAGTAACAGCGAATCTCCTAAGTCCCCACAAAAAAAGGTTGTTTTCGGTGTATATCCTATTCTAACTGTCCACAAAATTATCCGATTTCCAAAAAATGTATTGCATTTACTAAAGTATAAGTGCCCCGAGGTACTCAGGTGACGTTTTTATTTTTAACAATTTTTTTCCGATTTTTTATCACAACCCGCATTATTGGCTAAAAAATTAGGGTAATTTGTTTTGTAATGGCAAATGTGCAGCCGCAGGTAGCCGCAGCTGAAGTAAACATTTTTATAATCTGTAAATATCAGTTAATAACGGCACATAAATTTCATTTGGGGGCAACGGGGGGAAAATAGTTAAAACTTTACGTAAACACAACATATACGAACTAAAAAGACACACTTTTTTAACAAAGATTTACACGAAACACAACACAAATTATATATATATTTTTCTGTACAAATAAAGTATATACCTTTATCTACCATATCCAGTCCAATTGTTTTTGGTTTAACAGCGTTTTATATTATATTTTAAATTTTTAAATTTGGTCTGTGCACTCCACTGCTGACAAATTAAAAGTGCATGAATACAAGTACGCTTTTGTCAATCTATTTTCAGAAAGTCCCGTTGAAATTCCAAGCAGACCTTATTGCATGGTAAAATTTGGACAATTAGCTAATAAAAAAACCAGGTTTCGCTTGAATAGCTCAAAATCATTTTTTTTATTTTTGTCCTATTGGCCCGACCACTGTGCGTTGTTAAGGGGGGATATACATGTAAACCAAAATTTTTTGGGCAAATTTTTTTTTTGGTTTAAAAAATAGTTTATTATTTAAAGAATATAGTGTGTAAGTTTCATTATCGAATTCAAACTCTAAGTGCCTCAAATCAAGTATGCACGCAAAGTTCACAAGTGTTAACGTGGGCGCATCAAAAACTTTAAACGTCTTTTTCTCAGCTTCTAATTTTCGCATTTCTACCTATGCTCTGGACACGATTCACAAAAAACTACGTAACATATCGGAGTGAATCAAAAATTATTATTATCAGCATGAAATTATCTTCTATTTGAACCTACATGGTTGTTATAAAACTGAGTATTACTATTTTTTAAGAGGGTGGGAAGTGAAAACTGATCACCTGAAAATGGCATTTTTTCCTTCAAATCAAAATGTATTTTTTTTGTCTTGATTTCTTTTTGGTTTTTTAGGTTTAAATAGAAGATAAAGGTGTAATGAATACAAAAAAATTTAGTTTACTGATTTCGGACAGGAATTACGAGCTCTATCGTGTCCATAGCACGGCAACTCAAAGCTCGCGGCGCTACGGCATATGTTCCATAAGTCCGCCATTTTGTAAAATATTGTTTATAACTAATTTTTTTTATCATCTCTGATTCTACTTTTAACTATATCCAAAGTTTCACGACGATTGCTTGACTATTTCTTATAAAAAAAAATTCACGAAAAATGGCCAAATTTTGACCGTTTACATGTATATCCCCCCTTAAGTAAAAATATTTTGAAAAACATTTTGGAAAGGTATTTCATTAAAATCTCTAAAAAATATTATTATAACAAAACAGGCAGTAATTTTAATTTTATTTTGAGATTTTCAAAGAGAATTACTTTCTTTTCCTTAATTTTTCGTATCAATAAATTATTTTTAAAACGATTTTGGTAATTATTTAAATAGTTTTAGCTTATTTCAAACACAAATATAAATTTTTTTAATTTGACCAGAATACACATATAAACCATATTTTTTTGACTTTTTTTCCCACATTTATTCACATCAATTTTAATTTGCAACTTTTCCTTGACTAATTCCCGTTTAAATACCAAGTACCCTTCGACTTGAAACCAATCGGAATAAAGTTGCAGAGTCTCCTACCCCAACCCTCGGCTGTCTGTCTGTGCGAATACATTGGAAACCGGATATCCTGCTGCAGGGCAGACAGATCTCGCTCCTTGCAGCAGGAAACTCCAGAAAAAGGCAGACGCCCCCTTTTGTCGTACTTCCACCTCCCCTCAGTTCTTATCTTGCACGCACAGTCTGGTTGGATGCTGTGCTTCCTTATAAGGAATCACAACCCACAGACCCCCAAGCTCATGCAAAAATAGGAAAGTTTTACCTCCAAAAAGGGGGAAGCCCCGAGAGCAAAGAAAGAATTTTCTTGTCCATTTTCCCCCGTTTTTTGTTCTGCTTCTGCTGCACATATGTACATGTATAGCGGAAAAGCCACCATGGCAAGTGACATAAAATCGATTTTATTTGCTACGTCTAGAAACATTCGGATGTACATATTCAAGACGACTTTGTGCATTATGAAAAAGCTTACCTTGCATTGCAAGAGCCATTAAGGTAACAAGATGGGAGGGTTTTTTTTCAAGATTTTTATAAAAAGGAAGTTTATCAAGTAAATATTAAATACTTAAAGGATTTTTTAAAAAGATTTACATATTAAACAGCTTTATTAATAATCTAAGTTTTTAACTTCATTTTGATCATTTTAATTTATTAACTTTAAAGAAATCTTAACTTCCAAACTCCCTTTCAAAGTTCCCCACCATTTTGGAATATTCATTTCTTAAGCGAAAGTCATGTCAGTTTCATTTTTTAGCCGCCATTTGTATTTTATAAAATGTTTTAAACTGAATACAAACGAAATCACCCTTCAAGACCACCAAGTCTCCAGTTAACCCCCAACCCCTTTGCTTCTCATTTGCATTTAAAATAAGGGTGCTCTCAATTTACATAGGGGTGGCTTCCATCCCATCTCATACTCCTTCCCATAAACTCCACCAAATCAGAGCACATAAATCTTGGGCTAGTAAAAATTATATGCATTTGATTAGTCATAAATTCAAATGGCAAAGTTTGGCTTTGCTTTGGCCAAGGAAACGATGCCATGAACCATGATTATTGTATGCATAATTTCTTTCGTCTTTATCCTGCCGCAATTTTTATGATTGTTATTATTATGCATGCAAGGCAAGCGAAGATATATGTATAAGGCAGCCCCCACCGACATTCGGAAATTTGCGAAATTTTCGCAAACTTGGCAGTTCTAACGCTTCACTGGCGTCTGCCATTGGGTTTGGGGTTAAGGTTTCTTCTTGGGCTTCTGCTTCTGATTCATTGTTGGTGCTTTTTGGCCATACAAAACTTTCTGCTCCCAGCCACAATAGGTGAAATCCCAGCCACATCCGGCATAGGAACACATCCCGACCTGGACGCGGCTCATTAGCATCGAGCAACCCCGCAGTCCTGGCAGTTGTGAGATTTATGTGCTGCGTTGTCATAAACCTAAATATGCAGCCATTTGAACAAGTTGATGGGGAAATGTGACTATAGCTAGAAGTTAAGTTTTGTTTTCTCAAAGTTAAGCTAGAATTTTTGTTGAAGAAAAGGTCTTTTGTTGAAAGGAAAATTAATTTGAGGGACTTGGTAAGTGTTAGATTATTTTAAAATGTTTTATTTGGAAATATTATTGTGGTAAAAGTAGTTTTTAAAATTATTCTTTAAGTTAAAGATATTTATTTGAGATATTAAATATTTTTTTCAGAACAAAAGTTGTATATTTTTTTATTTTGTGAAAGTCTTAAATGGATGTTTTAACTCATTTTCACTCTTAAATTTTTAAATGCTTATTATTATATTATAAATAATAAATAAATATTAATAAATGAAATAAAATTATATTTTAAACTAGAGAAAAATAATCAATTAAGCGTCTAAAAAACCCTTTAATGTTTTGACTATTCTTTAGATACTCTGAGGGATTAAAAAACCTTCTAAAAACCATCCACAGCTCAATAAAATCATTAAAAAATTACCAAAATAAAGTTTTATATCAATGTATTGCTCATTCCATCTAAATTTCCCCTCTTTATAAATGCTTTTTCCCCCGAATTTTCCTTAGGATAAAAGAACCCACTCACTATTTTCCGATCTTGATTACCATCTACCAGCAGAAACTAATTTAACAAATGTATTTCACAAAAGTATGCAACAAATTGCAAACGGAAAGTTTAAAAATAGAAAAAGAAAACCATCAAATAATGGCCAAGCCAAAGAAAGGGAAAAGGGAGTTCTCAGAAAAGAAAGAAAAACTCGGCTCCTTCGAAAGAGAAAATCCAGCCAGTGGCCTGTCAGTCAAGTGAAAAAAGGGCATTAAGAGAGAAATTTTGTTGGAATTTTCACTTTACAATTTGTGGGCCAAAATAAGAAAAGCAAATAAAAAAAGAAAATAAAATGGAGGCGAAAAGGTCTGGAGAGGCCAAGATAATGCAAGGAATGCGAAGGGGGGGGGGGGGGGGGGGGAAATACTGG
>VNJY01005018.1:0-41869 GCA_008042715.1 Drosophila bocki | reverse complement strand
GGGGGGGGGGGGGGGGGGGGGGGGGGGGGGGGCGAAATACTGGACTTTGATTATAATTCCAACACCTACAAAGTGAAGGGGACTCCCCCTGCGAGGCGAAATTGCGACGACGATTGACAGTTGAAAATATAAAAGCGGATTTGTGTCCATCCAAGTTTCATGTGTGTGTATGGAGGGTGGGATTCAGATTCACCCTCTGTTAGTCCTTAGTGAAGATGAAAGGGAAGGAATCTCCACACACTCACACACACTGCCGAGGTCCTGTGGGAAGTGTGAACGAATGTTTTGCTGCAGATAAGCAAAATATCTGTAATAAGAAATTCTTTTTTATTTTCTCTCTCTTCCGTCTGAAGTGTTTTTTATGCCACACGTCCGTCCTTTCCCTTCATTCATTCATTCGTTGTTGTGTTTTATTCGCTTGCTTTATATTCAAAGTGATGTCCTGTGGGGCATTCGTTGTCCTGATGTCCTGTTTTTATACGCCTCTGTGCGAGAATGTCCATCAGCCGCCCGAGATGCGTGCCTAAGACGATTTCTTTTATTATTTACGGTAGGTTTTCCGTTTGCCGCTTTTCCCCGGGGTTGAGGGGGGGTTTTGGAAATAAAATCGCTGGATAGAACAGACATATGTCCAAATGTTCATTGTTGTGCGCCATTGTCAACAGCCAAAGACCGTCGAAGAGTTGCGGAAGTTTCAGCCTGACAGTCTCGATAAGCTTCACTTATTTCAGTTTACTTTTTTTGCTCAATGAAACGGATTCTGTCACAAGTCTGTGTAAGTTTCTAAATTAATAAATTATTTAAAGGGATTTTAAAGGCTATATATAATATTTTAAATGAGGAGTAAATAGGGTAAATTAGTCAAAAAATTAATTAAATTTTTAAATAAAATTATAAAAACGAAATATAAAAGCTAACAAAATAAAACACTCAACAAAAAAAACCTATCAGCTTATTTATTAGGCTTAAAATATATTTAAAAAATTTTTTAAAACAGTTTAAAATTACATATGAGATATTTTAAATAGTATTTAAGTCTTAAGTAATTTTTAACAATATATTTTCTTCCTCTAACAAATGATTTCCGCAATTACCTCAACATTTTCCCCTTCAAAAAAACCGAAAAAAATTAATCAACAAAATTTCATAAGCTTTAGGTGTTGGCTTGGAAATTATTTATTTAATAAAAAATCCATTTTATTGCTACTATAAAACCCAGCCGGAGACCATGGCGTGCCCCTGATGCAAAACTGGAACACAAATGAAATACATTTTCATATGCATAGCTAATTGTTGGCCAAAGGAAAAGCTCTTTTCGAGCATTTTCTGCCTTGGTCTTTTTGGTTTGCATGCGATCTGGCCAAGAGAGTATTGTATGAAAATAGAGTGTTAATTTATTGGTCTGGAGAGGTTCAGTCCATTCCAGCAGCGATGGCCACCTGTGGTGTGGCTCTGCATGAATTTACAATATTTCACACTTTAGTAAATTTGCATGATGCACCGTGCCACACGAACTGCGCTGAAAGTCTGCCTCCTGATCTGCCTCTGATTTTAATTAGTTTTGAGTCCATTCAGTAGGTAGATTTATATATATTTAGTTTCTGCCTGTCCGCATTAATGGTATCTGAACTTACGCATATTTTATGGGCTTTTGTTTTTTAAGACGAAGTTTGATGGCCAAGAAAGATAGATATTTATGTACTAAATAATATTCTTGTTAAAGCAACAGGTTATGGCTGGCTAAAGGCATAATTCTTTAGGTTATAAAATTGTAAGTAAAAGAGATTTAAAGTCTAGATTAAAATATAAACATAAACAAACTATTTTCCACAGTAATCTTTAACATAATAAGCGAACTTTAAAAGCTCATTTTGAAGATACATTTTCTTCTTTATTTATTTAAAAGAACAAACCTAATTTATAAGCCTTAAATTATAACGTTCCCCTTAATCTTAGTCAGAATTAATCCACCATAAACTGTAATGAGTTCCGGCACTATGCAAAAAAACCCAGGCTTGGCTCCAGATTATCGCTATATCATTAAGAGATACCAAACCCTCCCAGCTATATATCTGTAGAATCTGGCAAAGTGAACCAAAACTATGGCCAATATACAGATCTTGAGCGGAAATCTCACGCAAAGCCGCTGCCTAACTGGATCAACGTAGATTTATATTAAATTATTCCCACAGACATGTTATTAACTTGCTTAATAATGGCTTGTGAGCTACCAACTAATGGTCTTGCAGAGCGCCAGACTGGTAGATACTGTTTTCTGTAATGTGTATTAAAAACAAATTACGCCTTAATGTGTTTATTAGTTAAGCGCATGGATTAAGTCTAGGTGGATTTGCATGCCTGATTCCCATAAAAATCCACTGAGTGCTCACTCTCCAGCAGGGCGTGGTCTCTGGTCTGGAGTGTAAATTTGAAATGTGCTCGAAAGATGATTTTTGCATATAAATAACTTGAAACGAAAACGAAAATGTGGCTCACGTGAGTTAAATCATTTGCATGTCAAAGTAGCATTAGAATTAAATGCTAATCGCCAACTCCCCTTCCATATTATCAATTTCCATTCCATCAACGGAGGCCGTCAATTTCCTTAGTTGGCATAATTTTATGTCTTACTCGTTTCAGATAGACCATCTTGGGCGGTATAATTATGGGTTAGCCACGATGACCTGATCTCCCGGCTGGCTGTGAACTCTTTTTCACAATTTGTCTATGCATAGAAAATTTTATAAACAGAACATTTTGTGTAAATTCAAATTGGTTCATTGCATGACGGCTGCGATTTACTTGGAACATAATAAATGTGGGTAAATATTTATTTATATATGTATTGTATTTTAAATGTTTATGAGGATTCCGGGTTGGATTTTAAATTGAATTTTAATTTTTTGTGACAGAACTTTAACACTCTATGAATTTTTTGTTAGATGTGGCGTGATTTCTACTACTATTTGGGGGCTTTCTTTTCAGGAATTTTAAATTTTTAATTTAGATTAACTAGACTTTTTTTTAGAATTTTGTGTGTGCTTATTTTTGCTGAACTTTTTCTCTAGAAACCTGAAAATGTTTGGTTGGTGGTCTCTTTTTAGTTCTCAGCAATTTTCTTTAAAAATATTCTCTGCCTTAAGATGTTTGTAATTTAAAATAAATATAATAAATAAGATTTTGTGTGCATAGTATCCATAAGTTTTAATGAGAATATTGTAACTAAAAATACAAATTAAACAGTACCTAAACTTAACTAAATAGAGTCCCAAGGTTGCTGCTTAAATATTTATTTAAAATTTTACAGTATTTAATCCCATAAAATAATATAATATTAGAGAATGTCTTGAAATTTTCCATAAAAATATTATTTCTTTACAAAGTTCTTCTGACATTTTAATTTTTAAATATTTTATTTGTTATTCATTTTTTTTTTAAATTATTTTGTTTACTTTATTCAGTTTATTAACACCGACCTCTAATACCTTTTTTACTATTTTATTCTTTACTCTACGAATTTAATTAAATTTCTCGCTACAATTTGCTACATACTTGTTGTAACTCGTAAAACTAAAAACACAAATAAAACCCAAATGAAATCCAAGATTATAAATGGCATTTTATGATTGCAGCTAATAAATTAACTTAAGGCTGCAACAAAAGACTCAAGGAGCGAACGTACTCAGTTGCAAAGCCATAAAAAATGGCAAAATTATGCCGACAAAATAACTTTGAGATATTATTGTTATTTTTCAAAATTAATTTTCAGTTTCTGGAAGTTATGCTGAGGAGCAACAAATCGCTGGGCATACAAACAAAAAATAAATAAATACAATAAAATAGAAAACCGAAATAAAAGAAATATTAAATAAATTATAAGGCGAAATGAAAGATGTTGTTGGCTTGGGTGCAGTTTTGCGTATCCGAGTATCTTTTGCATTGTTAACGTCTTTATTTCCCCGTTGTTGTTGTTATTGTTGTTGTTGCTTTTTAGTGAGTTAAAGAACTATGGTTGTTGTTGCTGCAGGAAAGCGACAGCAGCGGAAATTAATGAGCTTAATTAACAACACGCAGGGCGGCATACGAAGTCGAAATGATATCATTGCATGGTCGCTGGGCTGAAATTTTCGGTGCTATGCTGTGCATTTTTATAGCCACTTTAGCTAAGGTTTTTTTACTAGTCCATATTTTTGTGCTGTTTGCAAGTATTATTAGTTTTTGGTTTTTACTGCCAATGCATGTCTATCGGCACAATTAAATTTGTTGCACTCGCTGCACAAAATGCATAAACAGTTGCGTTGCTGTGGCTGCCTCCTCTCTGTTCACAATTTGGCACGCAAATTGTTGTAGTATTTGCTTAAGGCCTTCAACGAGGCAGAAATCGCGAAAAATCAAAATTAAATATACATTTGTTCCCAGTGCTAATTACAGCAAATTAGAAGCGATAAAAATCAGCGAGAAGAAATTGGGCAATAAAATTCGAGGAAATTATGAGTAGAGAAATTGTGAGAATTGAAAATTAAAAGAAAGTATTAATAATACTTAATGAATAATGTCTCAAAAAAGAAGCAAAAAGTAGTAAGTTACTAAACAGAAAAATGTATAATAATTTACGATAATATAAAATTAAGGTTACGGATTTTATTATATAATATTCATGTAATTTATGAAAATATAAAAATAAAAACCATAAAAAATTTAACATAATTATTATTAATGCTGGAAAAATATTTTCAAGTTAAGACAAATCTTAACTCAGAAAAAACAATGCAGAAAAGTGATTCAAAAAATATGAAATATTATTAAATTCATTCTTTAAATAATCCTACATCTAAATAATAATAAGAAAATAATTAAAATACACAGCAAAATATTTAAAAAATACACAAAGTTTATTTATATAAATAATCCTTGAGTGAGTAATCCAATTAGAAGTGTAATCCCAGTCAGAGTAATCCAAAGTACAGATCCTTTCGCGAGAGACGTCAACTTACGATTGACTGCAGAGTCCTGAGGACAGTCCGCCTTTTATACAAATTTCTGTTCCCTGGAAATATTTCCAATTTAAAGAAAAACCAGGAGAAAATTTGAATATGCGCAATGAAATGTGCGCGACGCTAATAAAAAACGGAAAATGAATGCCTCATTGGAACGGTGAAGGCTGCTTTTTTAGGGTGGCAGTGGAATGGTTAACCAACCCTTTGATAAAAAACTGAGAGTGGTTTCTGTTCAAAATGTAGTACCATATTATATTTACCCCTTTATCCTTTTTTAGAACATTTGCAGTGTGACCCTGTACACTGAAATACTTAAACCTCTATGATTTTAACCCCTTTTGTGGTAACTGCCTCAACTTTTAGTACAATTAAAAAAATCAACAGTTTTCCAAACTGAAATAACAATTTTAAAATCAAGTAAATTATTTTTGTGGAATGTTTGCCTGGTTTTTATTTTTGTTACCAGCATCAATCTCACATTTGCCAAATATGCATCCGTGCGCATGTCCAATTTCGACAATCTCCAGTGCTGTCAATCAAAATGCAAATAGTTGTACCTCATTAAAAGCCCAACTGAGGAGAGGAGAAAAAAATGCCACCAAGTATAATTTACATTTTCCAACCGAACAAAACAAAACTTTTGAGGAGAGGCTCGCGCGCTTGCGCAGTGCCAACAATTAATCGGTCCGCGGGCAGAGTCGAGGAAAAGGCAATGCGACGGGGTCGGCCAACTGAGAATCCGGTGACAAAAAGCGTTAAGGCAGCACCATGGAAAGGGGAGGGGAACTAGGGATGGGATTCTGAAAAAAGAAGTTTTAAAAAATCATTGGAATATAGTAACCACTTTGCCTTTAAAATAGTTAAAACTTTGCCTTTAAAATAGTGATAACTTTGCCTCAATAAAATAAATTATATTTTATATATCAAATAAATATCAGTTTATCTATCAATTAAGTTTAGACACGCGATTAATTTTCAACATATGTAGTTATTACATAAATTGTAGATTAAATCAGTCAGCCCCCATTAAACTATAAATATCAAAACAAACACAGATTGAACAGCTAAATAATTTTAAATTTTCGCAGAATAACAATGGTTGCAGTGAAGTTACAGTGTTTAATTTTTCTAATATTATTAAAAGAAGCTTTTGTAAGGACTCCAGGAATCAGCCTATTCCAAAACTTCCCTTGAATAATCTTTTTTTTTTGACAAAGTTTCAGATGTCCCTACAAAAACCTTATAAAGCCAGATTCGAGTCGTGGAAATCATCCGGCTCGATTACAGACTTTCGTGTCCGTCCTTTGGGCAGAGATCACAGACTCAATGGAACCTTGATCTTCGAAGAGGATATGGGTAATAATTTTGTTATATCTGGAGAATCTTACAACGATGCCACTGGTAGTGGGAATTACAAGCAGACTCCTTATTCGGCATCAAAGACACCCTTTTGCCAGTTCTTCGATACCTATTGGAAATATTTTGCTCCGAGTATGGAATATGGCAAGAATACGGATGTACCCTTCATTAACCACACGTGTCCCATACCAAAGGGTGAATACTATGTCAAGGATGTGATTATCAAGACAGACGGCTGGCCATATGTAATGCCTCGTGGCTTTTTCAAGGCTGTGAGCATAATCCAAAAGGACGATGAAGTTGTGAGCAGCACAGAACTGATAGTTAGCTTTACAGATAGCACTGGAAATTAAATCTTTTAAGTTATTTTAAAGGCAAAGTTTTATTTGAATTTTTATTTTAAATATTGATTGAAACTCACGCAACCATCTCGAAAAAGTTTCAATTGAAAAAGCTTGCATCTGTTGGCTCGAGACTTCAGCTGCCTGGCGACGTGTCGTTTGTCGTTTTCAACGGTTTTTACACGATTTTGGTCAAAAACGTCCAACTGACTGACAGCTGCCAGCCATTCAGTCAGCTTCTGGCCCCAGGCCGAGGACACAACAACAACAACAACACTCTGTTCGCAACAACACTTTAACTGCAATGTCGCCTTGTCGCCAACTTTTGTCTCTTTTTCTCGGTGTGTGTCAGATTTGAGTTCGATCTTTGCAGCTGTTGAAAAACAATTTTTCGTTTGAATAATTTACCAAGTTTTTTGTTGTTGTTGTTTCAGCTTTGACTTCTGCTTATTAACGTAACAATAATTGCAATTGCAAATCAAGAATTTGCATAATTATTTAGAAATCACGAGGCTAGTTAGTCAGTTAATCGGTCGCTGATTGGACTCCATTACCATGAACTAAGTTAAATGGAATGCTGGCGAAAAATCGAGAGCATTGAGCAAATGATTTAATGATTTTGTGAACTTTTACATAAGCTGGCAGAGCATTTCCGCTATATTCATTAGAAACAATGAAAATCATTTCGGTTTAACATGGAGTATAGATCGCCACGACCATTAAATACCCAATTCATTTGTTACAAAAGCATTGCATACTTTTCGGGCTTCAACTTTTATTTATATTAATTTTTAATCAGTTTTCTAGGAATATTTTAAGCTTTTTAAATATAAAATTTAACAAAATCTATAATAATTTATATAATTCTAAACAGAATAAATATCAAATTGTATTTAAATTATTTTTAACATTGGTATACCTGTACCCTACCCAAAAACCAATATACTTCTCTACTCTACGAGTTACCTAGCATAAATAGACGACAAAATTGTGCATTGTTGAAGTGATTTTCACAATGCCATGATTTCCATTTCCAACGAATGTAAATTTTCCGTCTCCGATCTTAGTGGCTTTCAATTCAGTGTGAGTCAGGGCCTCAATCAATTTAAATATTGCCTCAGACGATGGCAAAAAGAATGTTGGCAGCATCTGACGGCTACTGTTCGGCTTTCAATGACGACGACTGGGTTGGTGATGATGATGTGTTGAGGTGTCGGCGCTTTTCAAGATCGCCGACACGCCCCCAGGTTCGAGTGCATCTGAAGTGGGTCTCGTGTGTGTATTCCATTCCAGATTTTGCGCTTATTAAAGATTTTTAAATACTGTAATTTGGGTGAGAAGAAGAGTGGACTTGAACTTGCCGCTGGTAGAGTGCCAATTTATCAGCGATTCGTCATGGTCCTTGGGCAATATCCAGGAGTAGCTTCCCCGGGAGTAGCTAATTTAACATTAAATTATGAAAAATCATTCACTTAATTGTCCTTCAGTGAAATCCTTTTAAGTAGCTCTCTGCTATCAATTATTGAAGCTTTGTTTATGCACAATTGTTAATTGTTTAGAGTACAATTAAGGCCAGGTTTCCTTTTGAAATTTATGCAAACATTTTGTTGCCCTCAATTGACTTTGATTCGAATAGCACAAAACTTACTTATTTGCTCTGCTTGTCATTGAACTGATTGTTGTGCCGTATAAATGTGAATGTTGTTTTTAAACTGTTGAGGTGTATATAAGCTATGATATAGATGCAATTGATTTCAATTATAATTAATTTAATTTTATCAGGAATTTATTTTAAATGAAACAATTATTATATTATTATATACTTAAATATAATATGATTAAAACATTACATTAATCTATATTATTATTATTTTGAAAAGGAATTTCATATTAAAAAATTGTTCATATAAGAAAAAAGGCTTATTTTTCCCAAAATTTTTAAATAATCACTTTTTATGTAAATTTGTATCTTTAGAGTATCCCAACTTCACCATTTAGTGCCAGAATTCCCCCATTTCGTTTCGGCAAGCCGGGCTTTACAATCAAATGCACTTGAGAATTAACATTCGGAATGCCTTTAACAACTGATCGAGCTTTGGCATTTAATTGAAAGTCAACATACTTATGCAAATCCAAACGGCTGACCACCTAACGAGCCACCTCGGACCAAATGGACTTGAATCCAACCAAAAAATTTGCATAGAATGAGGCTCTCGCTGAGGAGTTTTTGGCCGACTGATTTGCATGCTCGTATAGCTCGTCAGCATCAGGGGGAAAATATATATACATATATCTACCGGATACACGGATTCCTGGCGACAAGAGGACAAGCAATAAATTATGACAAAGCCGGCATTAAAATAATTTACAAATTAAACAGCAGAAATTACATTAAAATGAGGGAAAATGTGGCAGCCAACAAGAAGTGCAGAGAGAGAGACAACAAAAAGCGGAGATTCCTTTCCGAGAAAGCCAGTTGGATGCCGCTGGCCAAGCAACGAAGACTGAAGACAGAGTCTTTTGCAGCTTCTGCCGATGCTGACTGATGTTAATAAGGCGTCTCATAAATTATCAAGGCGAAACGTGCTGAGAGAGACGAGAAGAGTGGCTGCCAATGCCAGTCCATCAGGCTGGGGTTCTAGAGATGGGCAAGTTTGGTGGGGATTTTCTGTTAATTTTAAATATTTGGAATTGGGAAAAGAAATTTTGATTTATTAATACATTTTTTAAAAATATTTAAGATAAAAGCATTATAAAAACAAATAAGCAAAGGGTAACAAAATAGATCACAAACAGAAATGAATACTTAATTTCACTGCTTACATTTCTTTAACTATTTTTGGATAAGTTTTTGTTCTTATAAATATTCTACTTATTTTTTTTTATTTACTCTAACTTTTTTAAGGAAAAGTTTAACTGTAAGACCCAATAAAACCTACTCAGCAAGCAGGCTTTATTTTATTTTTAAATATTTTTAAATTAGTAAATAAATTTACCCAACTATCCTTCTTTAAACAAAATAAATATATCTTTTAATATTTCCATCTTAAAATCTATCCATCTCTATTTCTTCTCAGATTACCGATAGTTCTCACAATCTCATCTCAAATTTTCCTGTTAGCCTTAGTTTTGTTGCTGTCTTGACATATGCAATGGCGCGCACAAGACAAAAAAATTTACATTGCATTTATACGGATGCGAAATGCAAGACAAGCTCAAATGAGGGATGGGGATCGGGATGGAGATCGGTATGGGGGATGGCTGCCACTATTAACGTGACAATTTGTGATTTGTGCTGGATGCTGCTGCTGTGACTCGTTGGTATTTAGAATTTCTTTCTCAGCCTCTCGGCATCCTGTTGCATCCGTAGAGGAAAACGTCGCCAACGTTCTTGGGCCTGTTTTGTTGCTCTGACGATGACTGCATTTAGATTACGGAATTATTTAAAATATTTTATTAAACAGCAGCTGAGAGAGATCTGCTGTCCTCCACTTGCAACTAAATGCCAGCTGTGCGTGGCCATCATAGCGGGGTATTAATTATATAAATTATTCACAAGTTTTTCTCTTCCTAATGAGAATGTCCCGTGGAAATTGTACAAAAATGGCGCTGCAGCGCCATCTGGCTTTCGGAACGGGTTCCACCTTCTTCCCATCGAAGGGGTTGTTATTGTTGGTATTGGAAGAGTTCTAAAAAAATAGCAGGACCATCTTTGCGCTATGCAAAAATCAGAGACTGGAAGTAAGCGAAAGGGTTGAAATGCTGTTCATTTTTTACCACTGAAAGGGTGGGATTGGGAAATTTCTTTTTTATCAACATTATTTAGTTGTATTTTGACTGTGAAGAAGTAAGGATATAGAAAGGACATTTTTAAAGTAAATAACAAAAAAACTAAACAAAAACAACTAAACATGCTTATGTCTTACTTTTTTTTCTGAAAACACATCTGAACCGAGTTTGTATGATTAAATCACTGCGATAATAAATGATATACATAATTTGCAAAGATTTTTTGCCAGGAATACTTCCCGGAAAATATACAAGTTTTAATAGTAATTAATGATTAAAAGATTATATTTGTTTTATAAAGGTAAGTATAGAGCATATTATTTGGTGAATGAGCTCTTAAAACAAAAATCTTTTAGGTACTATTTCAACAATTAAATATAATTAAAATTGGCTTCACATATGACTTAATGCAAAGACGAAAAGAAAGGGATATCAGGTAAGATAATTCAGAGCATATATACAAATTTTCAATTACTTAAATACTATTTAATTTATAGATAATCTCCAGAGAAGATGTCTGTTTTATCTACAACTATTTAGTAGTAAGTAAAATTTAATTCACCGGAAAAAACTGTAAAAAAAAACAAGAAAGGGAATTTGTTTTGGATTTTTTGTGCAATAATCAAGGAGTTTATTGATTTTAGTTTTTTTAGTCTGTATTTTTATTGAATATTGGTTTAAAAATTTTAAGAAACTAAAAATCCTTCTCCAATATCTTAATTTTTGTATGTTTCCTGTTTTCTTTAAAGTAAACCTACGGTTTTTTGCTAATTTTCGAAATACAAACTTCAAAGTTAAGCTTCTTAGATCCAACCCTGATCACCCACACGCTTCGCTTTGTAATCTCAAAACCCAAAGATAAACTTCTTCATAGATGCTCGGCCACGTATCGATGACAATAATAATAAACAAATATCGAAGCACGCTTGGCCCAATCAGGTCTCAATATAAGCATTGTTTGAACACGAGCCCAATGAGATCAATTTAAATATATATATTTTTCCATCGCCTCAACCCAAACCCAAAATCTGGCCACGCTTTCCAATTCATTTCAAACCTCAGTTGGTAATCCATAAGCCACAGACAGACTTTTTGTCGGATCATTTCCGTTTTACAAAACAGAAAAAATACCAGTCAAAACTTGACAAATTAGACAAATAGAAAACATGTCAAAGAACTGAGCGGATCCGCCCCAATTAAGCTGCTCAAATATTGTATTTTTCTTACCAGTCATGGCCAGTGCGTAAGACCAGTGGATGAGGTTAAAAGGCGTTGAAACGCATAGGGGAAAGGGCCAACACGGTGACTGCTAATTAGAATAAAGCCGTGAGGGGAAAATATGTTTATTCATGATTTAAGGTGAGTAAAGAAGGGAATCTATGATTTTTCAAAGAGTAAAAGAAGCAAGAAAATAGAGATTCGTTTTTAAAATAATTTAATTTAGAGCGTAGTTGGTTTAAGAAAATATTTTTACAAAATACCGTAGTTAAATAGTCAAAACTTTCTATCTTTGTAAATATAAAACCCCACTTAAATATCAATTAAACAGCAAAAGATTTAAACAAAAATCGAATTTAAATTCATTTAATTTCACAGCTCCATGATATTGATCAATGGATGGGTAAAAACCTGTCTCTGGGTAAAAGGCGCACAGTCATGCTTCCGCCTTTAAGGAGAGAAAGAGGCTCTCGTCAGCACATTCACATCCACGTCCTCATCGACTCAGCCACATCCCAACATCCCAATAGAATTCAGACACCTTTAGGCCCATGTTTTACCGCTGGCGGGGCCGGCATTTGTTCGTAATCAAAATCCTTTTATAGCATTTACATAGCAGCACATACAAATCAAGTAATGTCTGCTATTGGCCAGGTTTTTTTTTTATATATTTTTGCCACTTGTTGTGCAGTTAGAGTTAGTCATTGAGACTTGGGGCTCTGGTGGCTGCTGCTGCTGACAACCGATCCGATCGGAGCCTGTGGCTAGATCGTGGGAAAATGATCGATTTCATCAGGCCCGGAGAAGTGTCTCTCTCCCTCGACTGCAGCCATGGAGTACATGACAACGAACATGCTAGCCAGGCCATTGAAACGTGTTCATAAAGCAATTTTCGACTTTTTCTACTCCTTTCAGCTGGGATCGGATCGTAGCTGACGCCGTTTGAGCTTTATGAAATGCATCTGACAGATTGTTGCCAATTTGGTAGTGGAAGGCTCTTTGAATATTGATTTGATGACCGTGGAAAATGTCTTTTTTCTAGTTGGATTTTGATGGATAGTTAGCCGTAGATAAACACTAATAGACAGCTAATGATTGATTAGGTAAAAGAGTTGTAAAAACTGATTTAAGAAAGGAGAGATATTTAGGAAAAAGGAGAATCAATGCTTACCTTGTTGGTTTTCCTCATGAAAAGGTAGTTTAAGAAGAGGTTTTTCCAAAAGTTGCACAACATTATTAAAGGAATTTATAATTATTATATTTAGAAATATCATTAGAGAAGCTAATTTAATTGAAATTAAATTTCCTTACTTATTTAAGCAGAATAAAGTCTTATTTAATTTATTTGTATTATTAATTAAAATATATTTTTATATTCTAAAAAATAATCACCATAAATTAATGATTTCTAAGGCATTCTTATGACAGAACAATTATAAAACTTGCTTCACCCAAAATAATATTTTTCATAGAGCAACCTTCTCAACTCCTAAAATTCAACCCAACTCGATTGGCAATGCTAATTTTGTGTTTCTCTTTTTTTTTATAGCTTGCAACCATTTTTTATGCATTATTTTTGCCACTTTTTAGTTGGCCATGCCATTTAAGGTATTTTTTTCAGAGCTCTCTCACCTTGTAATGGAATTTGTGTTTAATTGCTGCGTTAATTTATACAATTTTTCATGCCATTTTTAATTAATTCTCTTTATTAGATTAGGGGGAAAAAATGAATTTTTATATATCTGAGATATATATTTATAATATAAATTAATAAATTTTATATAAAAATAATTTCGATATGAATTTCAGGAAACTCACTCAACCAAAAATGGATTAAATGAATGGACGGACGAACAGAGGGGCCGGCAAAAAGTCCCCGCCGCCAAAGGGGAGCAAAAACTTGATCAGGCCAACGATGGATGGAGAATTATTATGCAGCAGCAATTACTCGCCAATTGTCGTCGCAATGAGATAGAGAGCGAATGGCCAGCGTAGTGGGAATGAAAATGGGAATGAGAACGGGAACAAAAGGAGAAAAAGCTGTTCGAAAAGGCGATAATCCAGTCGGGAACGAGCGCAAAAGAAGTCGATGGAAGACGGCGTTCAAGTGAGGATCGCAATGATCAAACGAACAAAAAGGTGCACTGGAAATAAAATTTTAGAAAAATTTTAATTTGAAACTAAGCTTGAATTATTATTAATTTTAAATATTATTTAGTATAATTAATATATAATATTAATATTATAACATGCTGAAATTAAGTCGAAAGAAAAACCAATTCCTTGAAAGGACAAGGAGTTTTGGTCATTTAATTTATTTTAATTTATTATTAATATTAAATATTTATTATTATTAATGTCTAATATTAATTTAGAGAGCTTACAGGTTTAAACCTATTCAAAAATATGTTTTTAACAATTTAAAAAGGGAATTAAAATATCTGAAGACCAATTTCTATAGCGCTTTAGTTATATTTTTAAACTTTCAAACTGGTTAAGCTTAAACAATTTAAAAACTTTATAAAAAATCCTTAAAATGTTCTCTTTAACAGCACCATTTTTCCTCTGTGCACCTTCTTGGATCTTGGCCATCTCAACGGTTTTGGCCCCGTCTGGTTATGACCAAATGGAGAGGATCAGCAGTCGCCCCCTGTGATTATTTTTATTATAATTGCGCGTTTATTGGCGTGAGGAAATGTTGTTGCCACTCCAATCCGTGGGGACACCACACACCAAACTGCCGCACATCGACACGGACTGTTGGCGAGTACATCAAATTTCATAATCAAAAAGTGCTTCAAAGCTAACAATTCGTACATTTCTCGGTCTTTCTCCATTGCAGCCACCAACTGCTAACTGCTAACTGCTAATGACGACGACACCTTGGACAACGAGCCTATATGCAGCAGCTCCTCCAGATCTCTGGACACTGGACAATCCGAAAACATCCCACTAATTTTTCCATATATGTCCAAAGTGGTACACAAACGGCAAAAGGCAAACGGCAAAGCGGCTTTGATTTGTGCAAGGCAAACTTGGCGCTTGTTGTACAGCATTTTTGCGTCTCTTAAATGCTGCATTTTCTTCTGGATTCGTTCAGTTTTAGTTTATAGAGTCTATGTATATATAGTATGCCTTGGGGTAATATAAAAGTCAAAGCATTAAGCCGACAAGACGCGTTAACATTTTATTAAATTATTTAGAAATACTCTGGAAAATAGCAAATAATATTTAAAAATGTTGAGGGAGTTGGAAAAGTTTGTTAAGGTGGTAAAAATACATTTAAATTAAATATCAGGTCCTAAAAAGCATTATAATATTTTCTATTTACAAAAAATTAATTTCTCCAACAATTATTCTTTCCAAAATGAAGCCAAAGGTCTCAGTGAATTATACAAAAACAATAAATGTGCTAAAAATTAAATTTAAAATAAATAACTTGTAAATGTAAGGTACTGAAAAGTATTAAAATATTTTTCTACTTTTAAAAAATTATTTTCTTCAACAATTATTCATCCCCAACTGAAGCCAAAGGCCTCAATCAATTATAAATATTTATACAAAAGCCAAACTTAAATTACAAATTCGATGTTATCCATATCAGATTTCCTATATTGTAATATTTAATGGCTTATTTCCCACTTGACGTGTATCTCTGATCTTGACTGCAGCCTCACCTTCATTACCTCATTAACTCATCAATTATTTCAACCAATTGCATTGCAATTCAATTAGGAAGTGCATCTATAACAACCCAACCCAATACCAAAACCCAAACCAAATTGTAAGCCCCAATTAACCAAGGGTTCAAGTAGGTTTTTGGCGCCAACAAGCCCTGCCAAACTGTTAAACTGTTGGAAATCTCTACAAAATAATTAACTATTGAGATGAAAAGCAATTTGGAATACAAAAAGTGTTTTTCCGATGGATATCTCAAGCAATTGCCGGATTTTATAGTCTAGAAATATAAAAAAGAAGCACTTATAACAAGTGAATTTATTCTGAAAGGTCGTACCTAAATTAAACACGTTTTATCTTAGGTCTATAATTTTAAATTAAATTTTTTAAAGACCTGTTTGATAAGCGAGTTAATTGTTATCGAATGAAAGCCCCAAAGAGACTCACATTAAAGATTTAATAGAGTTCCCCTTTCAAAGATATATTAGCAATATAAAATTTATAAAAATATATATAAAAACTAATAAAAACTATATAATATTAAAATAAAAGAACTAATACATTATTTATACAAACAATTAATAAAAAGGTCAAAAATCTCCCTATAAAATATTTATTTATGCTCCATAAAGTTTCATAAATTCCAAAGATTATGACCACTTTAAAAATAAACCATAAATAAAAATGCAACGCAAACATTTCAGCCCTCTCGGGCGAGATTTTGCTTAAAAAACAATTAAACAAAAGGAAAAGAGCGTTAATAAAAAATTAAAATAATCAGGGTAACATCACTCCAATGGCTCATTTGTAATGCTCCAGAAGAATTCCGACTTTGGAGGAGAGCCAGAGTGGAGCTGGCTCCCTAATTACATGGCCTTTTGTTGTCTGCACTTTGCGTTTCTTCTTTTTGCGGGTGTTGTAACGCGACAATTAGGGCCATAAAACTTTCTGTTTCTCTGCCGGCCTTTTGCATAATCGCACAATTTGTCAACGGTGCCTGCCAGCCATAGACAACCCCTTTCATATCACATTTAATTGCTTTTCCTGGATTGTTTGCGCTCCGCATTTCAATTTAAATGCAAAGCTTTTTTGGGGTTAACCATTAGGGGTTTAAATGCGTTAAAGAGAAAAATGTGCCCGAGATGGCGTGCCGGTAAGTGTGAAGTGAGAAATGGTTTCCCAAGGAGCTTCACATATGATAGATGTACATAAATGGATGAGTTGCCATTAGGGAGCCAAAGGTAAAGACCAAAGATTGAATATGGGAAAGCAGTACACTCTATGATATATTTCAAAATTCTTAAAAATCGAAAGAAAATATTTTAATTAAAAACTAACTTTGAAGCATACATTTTTAATATCTGTCATTTGTTTTAAATATGTTGTATTATTCTTTAAAAACTACTGTGAAATGTATTAGAATATTTCTAACTAAATTTAATTCTTTAAATTTTAAAGTTAAAAGTAAGCTTTAATGATGAATAAAAAAATTAAATGCCACTCTAATTGTATTAATAAATTCTACAAGAAAGGCCTTTAGACCGTGAAAAATTCATTAGATTTACTTCGGTAAAACCAGTAGCACTTTCAAGTGTATATTTTATAATTAACCCCTGTCTTAACCCACATCAAAGTCTTTTTATTGCCTTTTTCTTTGACACTACACTTATTTTATCTTCTTAATGCTTCTGTTTTACTAATTAGTATCAGTTTAAACATAGAAAATTCATTTTTAATACAGCTAAATAAAGACAGGAACCCATAAACCAAAGAAATAATGGGATTTCAAGATGGAATGGATGGAATGGCAAGTAACTTGGTTAAGAATATGTGTTGTATTTATTTTCCAGGGAAGTTAAACATGTAAGAAGTGTTTTAGAAATTTAACTAATATTTAGAAATATATATTTTAATTTATAAAATTATGTAACAAGCTTTATTTTGTCAGCAATATTATAGAAAGATATCTATAAGTCTTACAGTTTTTTTTACCTTCAGGATCTCTAATTTTTCAAAACAAACTGATCATTAAATATTTAAAGATAATTCATAATTAATTTATTCTCCCAATTAATATTAAATTAAACACTTTAAAAAGCATTTCCCATATTACACAAAATAGATAGAATCCCATAAACCAACGAAATTATGGCAAATAAATATGGATGTAAAACCGAAGCAGAAGGCTATAAGAATTTGATTTGCTACCGCTTTCTATGACATTTAAATGGAATACATGAAATCGAGCAGTTTATGTTGAACAAAACTAACCATCGGGATTAGGCCATAAAGCATGCTAGAGTGCGCCGTATCTGCCAGATACAGATACGCTCACGCTCGCACTCGCACTCGCATCTAGACGTGCGTGTCAGCGAGTGTGTCTTTTGGGTATCCAATGCCCGATTCCATCCGATCCGATCCGGAGTGGAGACTTAGGCTTCATGGTGCAGTGGGTCCGAGCCCGGGCCTTGGACGGAGGACCATCAAACCAGAACGGCCGCCTATGAAGAATTCTGCCATAAATCATGGTCATAAAACTTAGCTGTAATCCTGAAGCAGAGAAAAGTAGAAAAAAGCAGCCAAAGATCTTTGCGGAAGCATTGCGGACTTTCAACTGAGCATAACTCTGATTGATAATGATGTGTCAATAATATGTGTTTGCAATTTTATGCTGGCTGAATAATGTGAATGTAACATTGTGATGAAATGCCGCACAGCCGCAGAGAGTAGCATTTAAATGGTAATTTAAACATAGATTGGAGTTCCAGGAACCAAACCAACCATGATATGACCAGGCCCAAGGACAGCCCATCATTTTGTAATAGTACTTCTGGGGGATTTAAAATAATTTAGCCAAGAATTCAGAGATTAAATTGGTATTAACAGTTTAGAATTAGAATAAAATGATTCTTTATTCTGGAAATAATTTAACAAATTAATAGAAAAACCGGAGTAACAAGTAGTTTTAAGAACTTTGGTGACCAATAAATTTTGACTGTAGAGAAGGCCAAAATATGTTTATAATATATAAAATATATTTATTAAATAAAGCTTTAAAAAATGTACTACTTCAAACATTCTGCTATTTTTTGAAGGCAAAATGTTTTTAAAATATATTTTTGTGATTTAATTGTAATTTTTCTTTAATTTTTTTAATCATGAAATATTAATCCTTCTTTAGGGTATCAGCCATCTCGTAACTCTACCCAATACCCACTGTGCCGCGGCAACATTTGAATGACCAAAAGCTCGCAATGCCTGGAATTTGCATTCAAATTGAGTCCCGATGAGAGCCAAGAACGATGATGATCCGGGTATCTCGGGGTGGCCGGCGCCTTCAACAAAGTGGAAATGCCGCCGAAATGCAAACGACAGGCTAATAAGCTTGAGTGGACAGTTTGGAATGTCCGGCCGGACTCCATATGGTAAACAATTGGCCCAGGCCTCAGTTGTGGCCACCGAGTATTATTCGCATTATGCACCCAGGTCGCCGCCGATCGTCGTTGAATCCCCCCCCGGCAGTATTGACAGCTTTCTTAAACGCCGGCAAATTGCAGCCCGCGGAGGTGAATCAACTTAATTGCTCGCGGAATTGTGTCAGCAGATCGTGCGTACGCGATATGCCTTGTAAGCCAAAGGTGGATCCAGGAAAATTATTGCGAAGGGGTTTAAGGTTTTAAATAAATTTGTGAGAATATTGCATTACTGTTAAGATGACAATTTAAATTGATGCTAAGTACAGGCATATTAGAGAAGAATTCATGCAAAGAATATTTAATAAGAATTTCATAAATTGGAAAAAAATATTTTGGAGTAAATTGGTCTATTTCTATAGAATTAAGTAAGGATTTCCCCTTAAAGAAAATATAACAATTTCTGGTTTTAAATCATTACACAGGAACACAAAATTAAACTTTGTGAAATTTCCACGAACCATTTCAAGTTTTCCATGATATTTGGGTGCTCCTGAGTAAAATTCCCATACAAAATTATTTTCCATCACCTACAGGTTCCGCGGTATACCTCAGAATACAAAAAACCGATGTTTGCCGACATTTTGAATTACGTGGCCTATATAATCGGACTTACCTTTATTATTTTCGGTGGGACCTACTCTCAATACATCACGGCACTACTAAAAAATAGTCCCGATCGTGGACCATTGCCCATGTCTTTGGAATTCGACGCCAAAGTTGAAACTCCCAAAATTTTCAACATTTCTGTGATGAAAAAACAATTCTGAGAATTAAATCTTATATGGAACTAATTTTAAATATTCATTGAATCTATTGTTCATTGTATTCTTTAATTTCGGTTTAAAGCGTTATCATGATGACATTTTATTGGATTTATTAAACGAATAAAACCGCTTTTTTGGTTTGATTATCTACTACTATTTTCTGTCAAAATTCAAATAAGTCAAATAATTATTAAAGCTTATAATATAAAAATAAAAATATAGTTTACAATATTTCGAAAATTGTCTAAAAACTAAAGAATTATTTCCAACCCCAAAACCCCTTTTAAATCTGCCACTGCCAAATCTGCGATCTGCGATACAGAAGCCAAAAACAATGCCCTTTGCTGGAATCTCCGCGGGGCGAATTCAAACTGCATTTTTTTTTTGCTTTTCAATGGCTTAATGCCTGGGAGCAGACAGCGGACTTAATATGCTTTTATAAATTAATTGTTGATCGATGTTTTTGATTATTTGAAGATTATGAAAAATTAAGTATACGCAATGTAAGCCGATTTGAAGAAAGACAAACATTAAAAGAATGGGGCGCCATACAATAAAGGTGAAATTTTCTACCTCGAGGTCTTGTTATGGTTAACTTATAATTTCTATAAAATTTGATTTATACATTGGTCTTATATAAATTTTAATTAGAAATGAAAATTGAAAAGTGTACGGGATCCTAATAACTCAAATGAATTTTATATATTTTTAAATAGTGATTTTTTAGTATAACATTTCAAAAATTACACATGTTTTATACTTTATTTCAGAGTCCCTGTACTTCCCTAATAGTAATCACTAATGCTTAGTAATCGCACTTAAAACGATTTTAAGATCTTTGATATTTATTTAGTAGCCTAAAAATAGCCCTGCCAATAAGAAACCAACGGAGAAACCAGTTTGCTAAACACAAATCCAATTGGATAGAGCTCGAGCGGCTCCAAATAAATCCCACACAAGCTGCCTGCGACAGTTAACGCGGCGATATGCGATCTATTTCAATTGGGTAGAGGAGCACGGCAATAGCAGTGGCTGGAGCGGCTCCACCTCCAATTGGATTAAGCAAACAAGCTACCCACACACCCACACTGGCACATACACACGTACAGCGATATTCATAAATTTAAATATAGCAAGAGATGGGGCCTAAACGTGGGGTTGAGCGAGATGGAAAGGTAGGTGATTTGAATAACTCACTGGTGTGTGCGGTGAGAGGGCTATCTCTGTCCCACTCGCAGGGGCAGCTTTTTGTGGAACCTAAGAGAGCGATCGCAGCTTTTTGTGTTAGTGTGAGTGGGAGTGGAACGAGAGAGAGAGAGAAAAAAAGTCGTTCTCACAGATACATCTCTCTGCCTTCAGTTGCAATGTTGCAAGCGAGCACAGGTGTGCATAACTGTGGGTGTGTGTGTGCGTGAATTGCATTTGTTTGCGTGCACTGCCCCGTTTGTTTATTTGCCTTTTGTTTTTATGGTTTTGGCAAAAAAAAAAGGAAAACTTGTTGCAGCGCATCTTTAAGATACTTTTGGCGAGCTCGCCTCAGTTGAGTCCAGCGTTCAGGCGGTTGTAGCTCAAGTGCGCGCGTTCCTCCGACTTTTTGCGACCTCAGCGCATTTTCATTCGCGATCTTATGCGAACATAAAGTAATATATTTCGATATGTAACGCTAACCCAAAATATAACCAAATTTCCCCTTACAAATATAAAAAACAAAGCCAATAAAAAACCAGTTCTCTCGCGTCGCGATCATTTTTTATTAAACTCTTTTGTTGGCATACATTTTGCGCTTTTGGCGACGGCTTTTGTGTAAATCGAAACTTCAAAACTGCTGCGTATCAGACGCATAAATTCCTTAAAAAAGGGATACATTAAAAATTGTTTTAAAACATATTAAAATAAAAATTAAACAAAGAGGAAAGTCATTCTTAATAAAAAATTCTGTGCAGATAAAATTGAGTGAATTTAACTAAAAATCTTAAGACTTGCTCAACTTGTAACTACAGTTTGATAAAGTTTATACAGTTTATCTGATAAATACAAATTTTAAAGGTAAATGTTGTGTTTTTGTATTTTAGATGTTAGTAATTTTATTAATTTAACATATTTTTTAAAAGACAATACTGAAATAAGGGATACAAAATTATTTACTTGGAGAGGAGAGGATTTTATTTATAAACCTAGAAATCGGAACTGATTAAATTAAAAGATTTATCATTTGACTGATTTTATATTTATGAAAATGTTACCAACAAATTCAATTTAAAATTATTTTTATTTAGATTCTGTTAAGATTAAAGGAACTAACTGAAAGACTAAAGTAATAAAATAACTAATGTAAAACTAAAATAAATATATACTGAAGTGAACACGTGAAATTATTACAAATTGAAACATAGTTATGCCTAAAAAGAGTTATTTGCTCTTTTCAGTATAAAAACGTTAAAGTATAAATATTTTATTTAGTAATTAAAAAATAAAAGTAACAGCTGCATTTATTCCCTCAACGATTCAATCAATTTTTATTACCAAGAAATTGGCAAATGTCCTCTAATAGTTTTATTTAATTTCTCAGAATCATGGCATTAGGTTCTTTTTTACCGAATTCAATTAGGGCAATTAATCAACAGTGTGCCGTTTGTCATCTTAGCTTATTTAGATAATACTTCCACGGGGCGAGGCCACCTGGACCCTAATCGTGAATCATGCAATTAATAAAAGCCGTGTTGAATTTCACAATCCTAATCTGTAATCTTGAACAGCGTTTGATAAATGAAACATTCTTGAATTTATGTTGCTCCGATTTTGTGTCCAAGTGGGATTTCCCCGCCACCCACAATGGTAAATTGATTTTGTTTATCAAAAAATGAGTAGTTTCCCTTTGCAATTATTGCAGGCAAGTGGGAAATCTATACCAGTTAAACAAGGAATACTTTGTTTAAACCTACTATTTTGAGAGCAAGGCGCCTACTTTCCTGAGTTTAAGTCTGCTGATAAAGAGAACCTGCATTAAAGTTTACCCTACAAAGTTTACATTCCCCCCCGTCCACCGATAATTCCAATATCTTTCGCAATATCGCCGGGTTGAACCGAGCGTCGAGCAATAAATAATATTGAAATTGAAATAAATACAATAAACAGAGTCTGAAGGGAAAACCGATCGATTTACACTTTAAAAATTGCCCTCTCCCTCGCGATTTGTTTAATGTCTGTATATATTTATATATATCTATATCTGTAAAAGCGAACGAGTTCGAGTATTTTGTTGCCTTATTGATAAGGCGATCGGCCGATATGTTTTATTAGCATAACACTTGTGTGGTGCGCCGCGGTTTTGAGTTCAAGTATCTGGTGACAAGTTGGAACTGCATTTCCCTTTTCTTTGACTACTTTTAATACCCGGTGTTTTGAAGAAGGAGAAGGGTATATTGAAGGTACAAAATAAGGGGGGAAATATAGAGTGAGATATATACATATATTTGAGAGCATGTTAAGGTAGGATAGGATAAGTAATGACTTTATTCTCTGCTAAAATCTACTAGAAATCCTTTGTAGTTTTATTTTATAGATGTCTAACTTAAAGTTATTATTTGCTGTAGCCTTAAAGTAGGTTGCCTGTCAAGTACCGGGTATTTTTATGGTCTTATATTGAGTTTCTTGCTTGCTTTTCTTATTCAAATGCCGTTATCTGGGTGGCGTATATAGAGGACTGGCTATACAGATACCATTACCATTTGCTGTAACGATCAAGTGATTGATTATTTTTACAGTACAATAATAAATATTTGTTCGTTCGTTCGTGCTTAGCCTAATTAGATAAAAATGGTATGGAGAACCTGCCTCTGCTCTGGCATTATCTCTCGACTTCGTTTTCCCATTTACCATATTCGGTGGTGTGCTCCTCGAACTGCCAGCTTGCCGCAAACTGATTAAGCCAAGACGAGTCGGGTCTTATTGGAGTATCTATGTAGACCCGTGTCGACAATTGCGTCGAAGCTGTTGTTTAAAAAGAAAAATGAGTTCAATTTGTTTGCCTGCCCGGCCTGATAAGACAGCGTGCAGGTGAGTGAGTGAGTGAGGTGAACTGGTGGGAGATAAAAAAGTCACCAAAGCACCTGTCATGCCCGCCACTTCAAGTGACTTTGGCTCTTGCTCCGATTTCGATTCCGATTCTTATACCCAATACCCAACTTCGTCACTTTGCATATCATCGCTGCTGACGTGTTCCAGACAATGGCATTTGTCGAAGCCAGGGAAAAACCAATCAATTTTGAATGGGTGTCAATGGAGGAAAGGTTCGATTTAAGGTGGCAACTGATTGCTCTACATTTAATTAATATTTAAAAAATAACTTATTAGATACCTTAATCATTAGGAGCATTATGTAGTCTTAAAACAATAATAAAAAGTTAAGAAATAATGTCATTAGCCACAAAGGAATCAAAAATGTGGTTCTAAATCTTAAGAATTTTGATTTTCTTTTAAAATTGATCATTTTAGTACTAAATACTAAACTACTCTTTAGGAGTATTTATAGTCATTATGTCACAATTGCCTATGATATTACAAATTTCCTTGGCAAAAAATGATTGCACAATCTAAAAATATATGCCCATGTCAAGTGCCATAAAAAAAGACAAATATCATTTGACTGAAGAGTCTTATCTAGACAATAAATTACATATAATAATTTACATATGAATCAGTATCGCGTTTTAAAAACTCTAGCGAGTCATTGACTGATAGATAAAAGTTATTGATTTCTTTGGTTTCGATAAGATACAATTTCAAAGTGCGAAGCGAAGGGTCCTGCGACAGTGGCACTCTTAGCCCGCGCGATACGCACGATCCAATAAAATATAATTTGCAAAATTAAGAAATAAGTTGAAGGCTCGCGATTAGAGTTTATTAAATACACCTGATTTCATTTATGGTGCTCTCCAGCTCTCCAGCACTTCAGTTCACTTGAGCTCGCTGCCACGGTTCTAGGAATTTTCGACCAGGGTAAACATTGGAGATTCGGGAAATATGGGCTGATGTTTGGTCCGTGCAAAGTTCATTTGGGGGCTTGTTTTCTTTTAACACGTTTCACATTTCGCAATCTTTGCAATCGGCTCATACCGGTTTCGTCGATTCTTTCGGCCCCTCCAATCTTTTGGGTTAAGTAAGGTCCGGTGCGATAGTACTTGCTACAAGTACTGATTGGTTATTAAGGGTGAACAAGAGTTGAGGGTGCTTTTGTTGAGGGGATAACAGATTAATATAATATAGATTACAATAGATATAAGTTATATTCAAGTTTTTGAGTTTTTGTTAGATATTCTTTAGATATTCTTATCAAAAACCAACAGGGAGCAACAGGGAGGCCAAAGCCTTTTATCACAATTCTACGAAACCATTTCCAGTTTATTGAGATCCGGAGTGAGTTCAGTGTTCTTCCCCTTTATGGACCTATTCACTTCCTCAATTCAAGTGTTTTTTTATTATATAAATCGATCCACGTGATAATCATTTATTAGATCGGCGTCTGTTCTTGAGAAAGGGTAGCAATAACCATTCAGCAAGACACATGAACAAAAAGCCAAATAATAATAATAAATAAAATTTGTCACAAGTTGAAAAAGCAGGAACAATGAATGGCATTCATTAGTCAATTACAGTAAGACTTGGCTAGTTAACAAACACAGACGGTTATCAAGATAGGGATAGGGACAGGGACAGGGCCAGGGCCCAGGGTGATACCAAGAAATGGAAATGAGTCAAAGGCAAGTGCCAAATGGGGAAATGATGATATCTAGATAGACCCACAAATAATTTGTTTAGAATTAGAAATTTGGAACGACAGGGCAATCAGTAAACGGGAGCCTAATTAATTTTGAGCTGCAATGGGGGTTAATTTGTCTTAGTTGGTAAGTTGGTAAGTCACAAATTGTTTCATTTAGTATTTAACATTTTTGGCTGCTTCTTTCTCGTAGCTTTCAGCTAAGCCAACTTGAGCTGCTGAAAGTCTCCATTTGGCACTTTACGAATGGCGCCCCATTATTCATAAAAATATATACAAAAATAATAAAGAAAATGTAGACCCACCACGCGGGTGCTGACAGAAATTAATGGGAGACCTCTTTTATTTGGTTATGCATTAAATGTAATTAGTTTTAGAATTTCCGTTAAACTTTTATTAGCATTTTAAGTCCACCATGGTTAAAAATATACCTTGATTAATTGTCAATGTGTTGCAGAAATAAACCCAAAAAATAGATTTTAAATTTATAAAAAATAAATAAAGTATTTACAATAAAAAAAAAGGAAGCATAATAATTTGAATTTTCGACTTTCTCTTCTATTCTATTTACTAAAAAATTGTTCAAATGTAGACTAATACTTCATTAATATCTAAAAAAAAAAAAAATTAATTGAGCGTTTATTAATAATTCTAATATAAATATTACAATAATATTTAAAGAAAATTCCAACTTTATCCCCAATAAATACTTGTCTTAGCTCTGCTTTTCTCCATTTCTTCCAACCTAAAACTTGCAAGTCTTTTTTGGAAAAACAGTTTGTTCCCATTTTGCAACCAAAAATAAGTTTCGTAATACGCTTATAGGGTTAAATTTTTGGGTAAATATCTAAACAATGGAGAGCAGAGAAATCGGCCGCGTCACTTTCCACATTTCCGCTGCACTCGGATCTAGATCTCGGGATCGGGAACCGACCAAAAACTCTTTTTCGGCTTCAATAATAGAACATGACTTGGTCTTAACAAAGTGTTCTTTTCTCCGGCAATGAACGCACATTTAAATGGCATTAGCAATTATGCGTGTTTAGGCTCCATACCTGAATGGAAATTTGTTTCTGTCGGTGTTTATTGTCTGATTATTATTTTATTTTTATATGATTACCCCCGCCCCGCCCTGGATACTGTTCAGTTCCGTCTATTCAACTCTGGCCAGCTTCTTCGTTTGTGGCTTAAATGGTCAAAAACATCAGGTAGATGACTTGTAATTACCACACCGAGATCGGAGTCTGTCTATCTGTAGGGGAGAGGATGAAAGCGTCTAGGAAATATCGATTGCTACACTGAGATTTAGTTTTTAATGTGATGAGATTTTAGGAAATTTAGGAAAATATTAAATAATTTGTGGATTTTCTAATTCAATTGTAATCATAAAAAATATATATATTATATTATATATATTTAAAATGTCTTGTTACAGTTCTTTCTATCAATATTTTTGATAATTTACTTTATAAATATTTTATATTTTTAATATATTAAATATGTCCAGCTAGCTAGCAACTTCTTAACATATATGGTACTTTAATCTTGGCAGAAATATTTTCTTTTGGTGGATAATTGCTGGCCATTACCCTTCCTCTGGCGATTATGAATATTCGGTTCGATTTGGCCGCTACCGTTTGTCAGACTTTAGGATTTTTTGTCAACTTTGGGCAACCACCTGTGCCCTCATCTTCGGCCTGGCCGATAAGCAAAACAAAAGTAACAATGAATTGGCATTTTCGGATTTTAATTTCCAGCTTCGTCATGTTATTGCTCTTGTCGCCCGGGTGAAATTTCAAGGCGATGATAGAAGATTTAGGCAAAATAACATAAACCGAAATTGAACTAATTAAAATGACAAAAAAATGGGAGAAAAAACCGAAGTGAGAAACGGAGCGAAGAAGCTGCTTTCAAGACGGCAGATAAAACAAGTTCACATGTCCGTCAAACTTTGCGTGCGGAGTGATGAGTTTGCATAAATGAATTTTCCCCGCTAAGCTGAAAATGCGATTTGAGTTTTCAGTTGCCTGTCTCTCTGTGTGAATTTCTAATTGTTGCGGCTTTTGGCGGCTCCACCTAGAATTTTCTCCCGCGCTGGGTATTCTTATAATTTTAAAATAATATTTTATTTATTACCATGACAATTGGTTGTGGCATAGTTTATGGCCCCCAAACGGGAGCACGCCCGCGCGACGACTACGACTACGCACACCCATTTATGGCTAATTAATCTTCTTTGCCTAATTACAGCCCGGCCTTTTGTCCACTTGACCAACATTGCGGCCGCCAACGGCCATCAAGCATCGGCTATCGGCTATCGGCCAGCGTAATCACAATTTGTGAGGTGTGTTTTGTGAGAACTCCTTTGGGAACTGATTACCTATGTTGCTGCTGTTGGCGCTGTTAGCCGTAAACACTGATTATGCCATTGTTGCTAGCAAACTATTATCAGCAACGACAGCGGGTTGCTAGCAACAACGGCATGTTACTTGAATACAAGAGCCATTGCAACACGAACCGAGATAGCAGCAACACTTGCAGCAGCAGCAGCATCAGGAGCAGCAGCAGCCACAGCAACATTAGCAACAACCCCAGCCAGCTAACAATGTCAACGCCGACCACCACATCCAAATATAAAATCAATGGCGAGGCCACCGATACCGTTGCAGCATCCCCACTGATGTACCACCATCCGCTGCATCATCATAATCATCACAACCATCTCCAGAACAACCTGCAGCAGCATCAGCAACAGCAGCAGCATCTACAGCAGCAGCAACAGCTACTGCAGCAACATGTTGCCAGCAGCAGCTCGCCGCTGCAACATCTGAGCAATTTATTTGGCCAGCATTTGCCTACGCATAGCCTGCAGCATTTGATTGCCGCCGAGTACTGGCAGCAGCAGCAACTGCAACAACATGCAACCGCAGCAACAATTAAAAGCGAGCCAACAACTCAATCAGTGGCGGCAACGCCAACGTCGATCTTTAGCTTCACGCCGCAGCAACACGTCAATTTTGCCGCCTCATTAGTCGCATTACAGCAAAATGATGCCCTGCCCGAGGCAACAATGGCAACATCAGAAGTACAAGCAACAACAACAGCAGCAGCAATCGCAGCAGCAGCAGCAACAACATCAGCAGCTACTTTGCAGGCGCCAACAGCAACACAAGCCGCAGCAGCAACAATTGACCGCGAAAACGACATCGATGATGATGAAGACGGTGAAGATGATGACGATGACGACGACAACAGCAACGTCAGCAACAACATGCAAAATGCAGGCGGTAAGTTTGATGTTTTATGATTATTTTGGCAGCTGCAGCAGCAAGGCGAGGGGTGCCTAAGAAGTTTAAGAGATATGTTTAAGGAATATTAATGCATAAAGACTTCCATAATAACGTAGTTGTGGAAAACAAATAGAAGAAAATATTTTAAGATAAAAGAGTATATAAATAGAATAAAATATTTAAAAACAGAAAAGGAAACTAACTTCGGGAAGCCGAAAGTTGTATATCCTTGAAGTTTAGCATAGAATCATGGCATCGAATCATTAAACGATTATAACTAAAGCAAAAATTCATTATTTTCAATTCGGAAAGCTTTTTTGTGTTAGTTTTTTGTAGATTAACAAATCTGCAGAGTGAATTTTCAATTTTATGAAATTTAAATTTTGGTAAATTTTTATAAATTTTAACGATGTAACCCCTTATAAAATTTTGGAAAAAATTAAAAATTTTAATTTTCTTTCCAATAAGGCTAGAAAGACTCGCCTGTTGATGCTGATCAAGAATATATATGATTTATAGGGTCGGAAATGGATCCTTAAGGTTTAAAAAATTTTTCATTGTGAATTATGAATACTTAAAATGGTTCCTAATCTACAAATAGAAAATTGCTAACACTTTTAAAATATTAATTTATAATTTAAGAATAAATAAATACTTTTAATAGTATTTTTTCCCATTTACTATTGCTTATGTGTAGTTGCAAGGTCACATCCTTTGACCTACTCTCGCTGTTTTGATAATGCAAGCTCATTTCCATTTCCTGTCCCGATCACGCTTCGCTTTAACTCCGCTTCGTTTTGATCCATCTCTCATCCGTGGCTCTTTCTCCGATTTGGCAACGTGTGTGTCTTTTGATTTATTATGCGGCCTTTATTTCATTCATAAAATGAAATGATTATGCTGTATGCCACATATGTATATGCTATGCTATATGCCATGGCTATGCCTGCTCACACATTCGTGTCATCTGAGCTGCAGAGTCCGGACTCATTTTCATATCATTAGCCCCATCAGCAGACGCTTCCCCTCAAGAGGGGCCTCTTTAAACATCATCATCAGGCGCAACATTAACCTCATCGCAGCGCCCTCTCATCAGCCAATCGTCGTCGTCTTCGTCTTGGCCAAAGACGACTTCTGTTTCCCTTTTCGGTTTTTGGTCTGCGACCGATGTCTGCACGCAATATTATTTGTGTTGGTTTTTGACGTGTTTTGGTAGGAAACCGGAATGAATAATATTCTACGGTCGAGTTTTGAATATCTGCTCGCCTGATAAGTGTCTCGGTCTGTGGAAATTTACATGGCTCAGGAAATGAAATCGCATGTGGAGCAATTAAATTATGTATGGCATTATGGAAATCAGCTCAAAGCCTTTAGGGTAATTCGTGTGGGGTAAGCTGTAGCTCATTTGGCTAATGAGAATCATAAAAATCATAAAATATGTTATAAATTATAATTTTCTAATGGAGAAGTAATAAAACTGGAAAAGAAAACTAAGCATGGAGTCTCATCTTTCCTTCTTCTCGCTCTTTTAGCATCTATTGAATATGAAAATCATTAATAACTAACCATAAAAGTGTTATAATCACGTCAGAGGTGTCAAAAGCGGAGTCCCCCTCAACTTCTGGGCCAGCCCACCGCCTCGACATCTAACAAATTGCCAGCCTCTGTGAGCACGTGGATAATTGATGAGAGCGGGGCCACAGTCAAGCCTCGTGCCTGTACCCTGGCACACCTCCTCCTCACCATCTCGTATTTTAGCATAATTTCAAGTGCCCTCAAAGTGATCTCAAAGTGCTTTTGTGTCTATCCCATAATTATGCCATTTGTACAACAGTTTTGAGCCTCTTTGGCTCAGACGGCAACATTAAACTAATTTGAATATAATTTCATAGAAAATTAACCACTTGGTTCTCCAGCACTTTAGTTATTTATTGCTTAATCCTTGTGGTTTGTAGAAAGAGAGCCAGAGACCCGGGGTTTGTCTTTTATGCAAATTCTTTTTTAATAACCCCGCCAGACGGCAATTCTTTGCCACAGCTTCCTTTGTTCGCCACTCCGCCTTGATTGCAGTCTGTCAGCTATTGTCTGGGATTCTTGGAGGCCGCTGACGCCTTTTTTTTTCGGTCTCATTCATCGCTTTCCATGGCTTTTGATTATTATTGAAAATGATAAATGAAGATGGGTTCGTGTCCGGGGCGAGTGCAGTAGCAATTTGAACTCATCAAGCTGCAGCCGGTTGACTGATAGCTCTGATTGCTACCTGAAAAAGCTAACAAAAGGAGTTGAAAGTCTATAGAATAGAAAGGTAAAGGTATTCAAAATAAGATGTACTGAATTCTAAACATAATTATAAGTCATAGCTAGACAGAAAAACAAGATAATATTTCCTTCTAGAGTTCTTGTTCTACCCAATTTCTTAATTTCTCTAATAATGTTAAGCCTTAAATATTCAAAAATATATTTAAAGCTCACATTGACTATTATCAAATCAATTGAATTAATTTTTGCATTAATTTATCATTTATCATTATCACAATTTAAATAATTTCCCCTTAATAACTGACACTTAAGCTGGAAAGCCCCACTAACTGGCTCTCTACTTAAACACAAGTCCTGCTAAAATCTTTTTTTGAGCTGATTTAGATTGATAAACATATATGAATAATTTTAGACTTGTTTTTATCAGTATAATTATAAACACTATAACCGATCACCCGCTGAACTTAACTGATGATTTATTAATTGTATTAAAATAGACTCAGCGAGCAGGAATCATCAATCAAATATAATTTATGACAGATTCCGCATTCAAAAAGCATAGTAGACAGTTTCGATAAGCTGGGCATTAAAGTTCAATTCGTTATCCCATTAGGCCATTAGGCTGCAAAACTATTACCAACTAAATGCCCAGTTGGGCATTTGGAGTTGCAAATTGCTGGGAGAGAGAAACGTTCTACAGATCGTTGATTTCTACACCGTAAAAAAAAATCAAGGAGTATAAACTAATACAGAATTATATAGTCTCTTGAATAAATTTCTAATTAAAAAACTATATAATTGCTAAAAATATAATCTTTTAATTTAACTTATTTCTTCTATCTTCTATCTTCTATAAATTTTATTTAAATATATTTATTTCCCTCTGTGCACTTAACCAAATCCCTAGTTCAGACGATCATCAGCCATTTGGCCAAACTACAGCAGCCATTAAGCCTGACCGATCCCAGCTCCTCTAACTACTTAACTTGAGACTCCGGAAGGGGGAATGAAACCGAAACCAAGACCACAACCGCAACCGCGACTGAGAGAGAGCTGACAACTGTCAGAATTTAATGGCGGCTTCAATTTTTATAACCAAAGCACGACTACCGTCGGAAGTGGGGAGTGCAGAACACATCCATCCATCCATCCATCCACCATCAAGTGGCTTGAGCCTGGGCTTGGGGTTTGGGCCAAGTTAAAACAGATTACGCCAGCCAATCTGACGAGGCCGCTGCGAGTAAGAAATGCAAACGAGTCCGAGTCCAAGCTGGGGCTTCGGCCCAAATGCAGATTTCAGAGGCACGATATCGGCTCGCAGAGCAGAGAGCATCGTGGTGAGTTGTATGTGTGCAGCATGCAACATGAGTTCCCACAGTCGCCTCGGCGGTTGCTCTTTGGCAACGCCTTCCAAAACTGATGACGTTGTAAGGCGGCAGCAGCCGCTGAAGCTGAAGCTGGAGCCGCCGCAGCCTCCTTTGGTCCGAGAGACCCCCTGAACTCCTACTCCTTAGCCTGATGACTCGGAGACCTCGACATGCATATGAGCTTGATGGGGCCAGCGATGGCAGCGTGAGTCACGAGTGGCACGTAGGAGAAAATAATGATAGATGATATGGATGATCAAAAGAAGTTCAAACCGCTGATAATAAGGAAGAGGAATAGCTGTTTTCACTTTTCTAATCCAACTAATAATAGCAAAATTTAATGTATATTAATAGAACTTCTAAGGATCCCTTCATAACAATTTCCTTAATGCGTTTAATTTGACTTTTGCACCTGCTTAAATTCAAAACCCATTTCAATATGCCTCAGTCACGCTCACATCACAGGGCTGGTGCCTTTGGACCACAACCATAACCATCACCATCATCATCCACGCTCGTCTTCGTCGTAGTCGTCGTCGTCGCTTATCTGGCAAAATTTGATCAACGTTTTCGCAATTCGGGAGCTCCGCCCCGAAGGTATTTCCATAAATATTCCTTGGCCCCGGCATCAGTGCTTTTGCCTGGCTTTTGCTTCATTTTGGACTGTGCGGGGTTTTGGCTTTTTACTTTTATTAGCTGGCCAGTTATTTGTTGCTGTTTTGGGCTGTTGCTGCTGCTGCTGCTGCTACAAATAAATTAAAATTATGCATGCTTAGGCATAGGGCCATGGGAATTTGTTTTGTGGGAAAGCCTCTTTTGTCTTTGGCTTAACATCGATTTTTCTGCTTCGTTTTGGCGTGTCTTTTGTTTTTTATTATTATTTTTGCTGGGCCGAACTTAAACAAATATGTTTCGATGATGGGTGCAGATAATAATTTTCTCTGCACCGATATTTATGTGTGTGGGAGCCAAAAATTTTTGGGCAGAAGCCTGTTATGTCAATGGGAGCGTAATAAAATGTACAATTATGGTAAAGGTGGCTCAAGTCTGGTTAAGGTAAGACTTGCTAGTTAAGTTATATTTTTTTTGTTATAAAAAACTACCTTAAAGGTTACTTTTTCATATATTTCCCAAGAATAGAAAGCATTTCTCAATTACAACCATTTTTTATGACATCATTTGAAAGGAAATGGAGTTAAATATCTATAACTTCCCCTCTTCAAATACCCCCTGGTATAACTCTAGGCCCGGCACGTAGTTATCCCCTTTGCATGCCATTTAAAAATTTTAATAAAATTACATAAAGAAAAACTGCATTTGGAGCCCATTCAGGCACGTTCAAGCAGTTAAACTCGGTTTGATTGCCAATGGCCAATGGGCAGCCGCCTGAGGAAGAGAACACAAACGAAGCCAAGGGAAACTCTTCAATGTGTTTACCATAAAAAATGGTAAATTTGCGGTACGTTCTGTTTGAATTGAGCAAATGTAGACGGGGGAAGCCTTCGGCCTGCATCCTGGCGCCTTCTTTAGAACGCCAAAACCGCAAGATTTCCGATGAACTGAGCGCGTCGTAACTCATACGCCTCGTGGGCCTCGCAGCTTGCGATTTAATTTGCACCGCCACAGACTTCAACTCCAATTAGCCATAATAAAGTTGAGACGTGATATTTTATTTTTGTTATTTTTCTTAGCTTTCGTTTTGTTGTGTTTCTTTTTCGGGGTCTCCGTGGAAATTTGCCTACGTTTTGAGTAAAGGAGGGACGGTTTCTCATAAAAATCCTTCGACGACTCTTTCCGCAGAAACCCAGAAAAAGGCAGCTGGTCAAATTATATGCATAAATAATAATTTCAAAGAGCCAGACAACGCAGAGACAAAGGAATAAGAACTATAAATTTGTTTCATTTTCAAGAGTGGAACGTGAGGTGTGTGTTTTTTTGTTGTTGTTTTTGGAAACACCATTCAAAGGATATAGGGGGAGCCCCCTCCCCTGCTCACTCAATGTTCGAACTGCGAAACCCTATCATTAGCATTTCCGCTTTTTATTATTGCTCAGCATACGGGGCATAAGCCATTGGGGCCATGTGAGAGATGAGAGAGTACCACCAGATGATCATACTTAATCATAATTTAAAGTCTCCGGGTCCAGAGCAGCGGATTCAAATTGCTCGGGAATCGGGAACGGAGTATCTCGCCTGGCTTGTCATATGAAAATTGCAGACCCATTAAAGGGAGTCGCTGGTCCCGTGGGTCAGCGGATATGTTGCTCTTTGAAAATTTGCTCAAATTATCCCCGAGCTGAGAGAGTTTTGGGTCAAATTATTGCAGCCACAGTGGTTGGGGTACACGATAATTGAGGCTATTTACATTTTGCTTACAAAGGATGTAAGGATTATAAAATAAGATTAAAATTGTGTATAAAAGTCATAACTTTAAATTAAAGAAATAATTAGAGGGAACCCTTGGTAGGGTACATACAATAAGGCAAGGTCTGATATAAGAAAGATATAGAAATCTTAAGGAAATATTGCAAATAATTTTAAGAATCAAAATATATTTGTAATTTAATTCAGTAAGAAGGGTTTTTCTTTAATAAATCTCATAAAAAATACGTAGTTTGTTGGAACCTTTCCGAAACCCTAAACCACTGTCCTGTTTTCTGTTCAAAAATTAATTGACTTTTGCCCAAAGATCCCGACAACATTTCGTAGGCAAATTAGGTTTGTGGCCCGGACGCAGACAGAGTTTCCTGGGAACACAATTAACCAAGTTCCTTTCGGCCAAGGGGCGTTAGACGGCAACCTCTTTTACAGTTAGCTGGCAAATTGAGTTTCGACTGGGAACCCAAAAAAGCGAAAAAGAATCGAAACCAAAACACAGGACCTGGACCTACCTGGGGGACGGGACTATACAAAACAATTTGCCAGCTATAGGGCAAGATTAATGGTCGCCAGAAGGAGCGCTGGCTGGGTCTTCGGTAGCGATTGCTTAGACAGTTCCCGGTATTAATTTTGAATTCATAATTCGCTAAATTTCATTCAGGGAGCCGCAACACTCCCGCGGCGGCAAAGTCTTTTCAAATCGCCAACCCGCTTCCTGACAGCATTTTAGTTTGCATTTTATTCCGACTGACCTTCACGGTCTTTAGCAGGCGCCGAAGAGGTGTCTCGGTCTTCAGTCTTTGGGTCTTTGGTCAAGTCTGGGGTCTGCACTATTCACTCTCCACATGACGCCGACTTTTATGAGCTTCAGTTTAACGCCAGTCTTGCGTCTCGCACCGAAAAGGACCTGGTGCAAAAGTTGTGCTCATCTGACGCTCTCTGTGGTTATAAAATTGTGCCAACATTTTTATTACTTTTCAACACATTTCCAAGTTGACGTCCTCAGTTGGCCAGCAAAGTGTTTCTCGGCCACACTTTGTATGGCAAAGGGAGCGCCAGTAGATTGAGTTCATGAGCAGCTGTCTCTCAAATTGTTCAAAAGAATTCATTATTTTTAAAGAAAATATTATTATTCTGCAAATTAGTTGACTTGAATCATCGGTTCGAAAAACCTTATCAAATCATAAATACTATCACCAGCCCCTTAACGATTCCCAGAACCCTAAAAAAATACTAATCAATGTTTTAAAATCTTTCTCAAGAAATTTGACAAAAAAATTTGACCATTACCAAGCCAATATTTTTGTGATTATTATTATCATAATTTTTACTATCATATTTCCTGAAATTGAAACTGAAAAATTGTGTTATTAAATATTATATTGAAACCATTCAACATAAACAAATTGCCACCATAATTGAGGCTGTAAATGTTGCATATTGCTCCAGCTCAAAGATCAAGATCAACAATGTATTTTCCAGCAAGGTGCATATTATTAAGCCGAAAGGATTTATGACACTTGAATGCGAGCAGCAACAAACACATCAGTAACTTGCAACAATAAAGAAAATTACACGGAGAGAAATGTAAAGTTAAATTTGGAAAATAGTATTTATAATTAATATAATTTGGAACAATTTATTAAGAGGTTTGAAGTTGAAGTAATTCTGGTAAACAATTAAATTCTTAAAGTCCAGAAACTGCACAATTTACCTTTCCTTCGTTCAGCTTTTATTTATAAAAACTTTGAAAAAATAATTCCTAAATAATCTCATAAGTATATATTATATCATATATATTGCCAGATATTTTTTTAAGTTTTTTTCCTTGTGTACAAAGTGAATTGAATGGGATGAATGGGAAAATGAGGCGCATCTAAAGAAGCGTACAATGTACAACGAGACCGCAGGTTGGACCTGTGCCCGACTGCAGCCCGATCTGCAAGTTTTGCCAGAGTGACTATATGTATATATACATCCCATCTTCCCCTGCTTTCCGCCCCCCCCTATTTTAAGGGGGGGACCAAACCGATCATCCATTGCCAAAGTCATGGGAACTTTTTGCTTGCTTGCGCCTTTCGTACGTTTCATTTAATTTGCATGGATCGTGCGGACGTCGTACGTAAGACTGACGACTTGGAATTGCCACAGTACCTGTCCTGTACCTCCCCCCAGCCACTCCCCTTGGTCCCCACCTCCCTCCATGTGCGGCTACTTTGTGAGTTGTTGTAGTTGCTGCTGCTGCTGCTCTGGCTGGGGCTGTTGCTGTTGCTGAGGCTGCGAAAGAAGGACGCGAGTCATCATCATAATCAACTGCCATGGCGGCTGCTGCTGCTGGAGCTCTGAAAGCCTATCATTATGATTATGACGAATATTACTTTTGTATATAACTTTTACGCTGAGCCAAAGCAAAACAGATCCTCTCTCTCTTTATATATGTTTACTATAGCAGGCAAAAAAAAATAGTTATTTATTAATTTAATTTAATTTTTAAAATATGATTTGGTATGTTTTTAAATACCTTTATATAAACAATAAGTAAGGAATATTAAACAATTTTTCAAATATTTGTTTTCCATTATTGAATAATTTTTTTAAACTAAATTCTCTTGACTTCTGCTAAGAAAATCCTTAAAATATATAGAAAATAGCTTCTTAAAAATGTCCAAATTTTTTTTTAAGATATAGTGGTCTTCTTTTTTTTTTATATATTAAAAAATTTATTAAAATATTAAAAATCGTATATTGATTCCCTTTTTGATTATAAATAAAGGTCTTAGGACTCGGATTATATATTTTTTTAAACTTAATTCTACTAAAAAACTATTTTACCTTAGAAAATATACAGAAAAAACTTCATGAGAATTTTATAATATTTTCTTTTTAATATTTAGTTAAATATAAAAATTAGATCCTATTATTTTAACCCCCCCTGTATATATGTACATGCACACGAGCAGCCTGCTGTAGATTCTTTTTGCATGTTGCTGTGATTGGTTTTAATTCAAGCCGAAAGACCCATGCCCGGTTCAGTCAGTGTTGGTTGCGGTCCTCGGCTCCTCCGTCCTCTGTACGGATCTCCCTCAGATCTCACAGAGGATCGCCAATCCAACGGTCGGCCAACAGAAGCGACCTCTTGGCCACAATGGAGGGCGTGCTGCGGCAGCCGTGGCAGCAACATCGGTCGATGCATATCTGAAATTAGTTTTGGTAAAGCCCTCCTGCCCTTCTGCCCTTACCTACCCCATCCCATATCGATATTCCTCATACATGCAGATATATATATTTGGTCTTAAACTAATTAGCCTCCCCTCCTCCTCTGGCGACCTGACATCGTAAACATTAACAATGACAAAAACGACTTCATAAAGTTGTAATTGTTATTTAACACTTTGGCAGCCGCCGCTAGATGTCGCTGCATCTGTCGGCGATTGTCTGTCACGAGATCGCTTTATTGTTGTTGATTTTTTCCTTACTTTACTTTATTTTATTTTACTTTTTTCCTCTCTTGCCGGCAAAGTGAATCATTGTGGCCTGGTCGGCGGCAAAACTTGTCCAATTCACGGCGCTTTGCTTTTGTTGTGGCCATAAAAAGTTATTAACTGTTTCGTTTTTTTTCACCTTTTTGCACCTCAATTGCAACCGTAGACACGAGGCAGACAAACTCCGGAAAGAAGTCAAACAAGTTAAAAATAGTCTCTTGAATAGAAGAATTTGTGTAGTTTTTGGCTGCCGGAATCAAAAGAAACTTTCTTGGGGTGTTTGCTCTCCGAGAAACGGTAGATTTGTGGGTAAATAATAGCGATAAAATTATATTAAATACTGTAGTATTATTGTCTGGTGTCATTCATCTTAGGTTTATATTTAGCTAATTGTTGTTCTCGGTCAAGAATTTGTAAGAAACCACAAAGGTGGTAAGGCAATAATAAATATTTTTAATAATTTATTTTAAGGTTGCCAGTGTGGCAGTAATTTTTTAAGGAATATGGTGAAGTTTTTAGAATTATAAGGTACAACTTGGTGATTTTCCATCCCTTAGAAATCCAACCAGAAACCCCTACAATTAATATTTCCAATTTATTTCCAAATAAGGAATTAGGACCTACCCCTAAAACTGTTTCTGTCACTCAGCACTAGGTGGCTTCAGATTTTTAGGAATAAGATATAACCTTATCTACCATTAAAATTCACAGTTAAAACAAAATGTTGATTGGAATAACTCCAACCTAAAGACCAACTTCTGGATAACTGCACTTGACTTTACCTCTTCACCTCGCACTAACCATCTCCTCTGTCCTCCGTGTGCAGTGTTCAAAAAGCAAAACTAATTACAATTGACAGGCAATTGTGTCAGTTTTCCGACTGCAGACGCAGCAACAACTCACTCGGCTGCTCAGCAAGTCAAGTCAAGTCACCAAGAGCAATTAGTTAAGCCAAAAGAACCCAGAGCTGAAGCTAAAAAGAAGGAGCAGCTAGCGAATTGTGAACTATAATTAAACATTTGCTAATTACCCTCAGCTAAAGGGGGAAAAAGGGGTGGCCACCTTCTAGGGGCTATAAAAAATATATGTATGTATATAAATGCAAACTGCAGGCCAATATAGAATGACAAAAAACAATGCACACGCGAAACTGGGGGATTATGAATGCACTGGGAATAAAATAAAACTAAATACAAATAATTTAAGAATAAATATTGATGTTTAAATATTTTTAAAATAAGAATAATAATATAGATAATGCAAATTTAAACTTCTAAAATATATTCTTATACAACTTTTGGGGTGAAGTGTTGCCGTATAATTCTTTTAACTTGAAAAAGTTACAAAACTCTCACCCAAGAATTAGTTTTCTTATAAAATCATTTTTTTTAAAGCCAACACATAAAGTTTTTCTGAGTGCATTTTAGCCTGGCCCAATCTGGTGGCTGTGGCGCGCCCCCCGGGGTCGGCTAATTGAACGCTTTTGGTTGCGATTGCCGTTGAGAACTCCATTTCGCGTTCACAGCTGGATAGCGCGAGAGATATGGCATTGGATCGATAGATTTATAGGGAAATTTGCATATGCCATAGTGCTGCAAGGCAATTGCGCCTTTGGACTACAATTATTACCTCCCGCCCCCCCCTCGACTGCCGACATCCCGCCCGCGCTCCTCCCTATGCAAAGATGTGAGCAAGGTTCGTTGCCTGAGTCTTTCGATTCGCAGACGTTCTGGCCTGTTTGAGCATTTAAGTGGTTCGCATTTCTTGGCCCGCACTTGGATCTAGAGTGGTAGTATCTATATTCCTCTATGAATATGCGTTAATTGAACTTTTGCCGAGACAAACTGTTATGCGCCTGCAGACAAATACTGTTGCATCGAGTCTCAAGTCTCAATTACAAGGCACGCGGCACTCGGTCGAGCTTCAGTTTGGTATATTTTTCAGTTATGAAAGCAGCACACACACACAGCCACAACAGCAGCTACAAATATTTGCGTATCTTTTGTTGTTTTTTCGGTCTGTTGTGCAACTAATTAGTGCGCAATGCATTGCACCTGTTGCTATCTGAAATACTCTTTCTTTAAGAGTGGGTATAGTGGACTTTGTCAGCGAAATGTTAAATTAAAATATATCATTATAAATATATTATTAAATGAAAAACTTAATCCTTTGAAAATATTTCTATAAGTGAGAACAGAAGTGACTTCTTAAATATATAAGTTAGTAAAGAATTTAAATTTATTTATTATCAAAATATTATTTATAAAGCTTTTTTAATTTAAGAACAACAAGCACTTAAAAAATTTATTTTTACTAAAATATTTTTAAAATAAATATTATAAAATATTTAACCAAAGTGTTATTACTTTATTCTTGTGAGAAAAACATAATTGTTGTATTGTTTTATATTTATTAAGTTACATTTTAGGGTAAATTGTCCTGTTTTTAGGTCAACAATTTATGACTTAAGCATTTAATATATTAACATATTTTTAATGTTTTTTACATATTTTTAATATATTTTTCATTACCCATTAAGGGTATTTAATCTTCTGAATAATCCCCAGCTCACCTTCGCTGCTCTTTTCGTGTTCTCGGCGATATTTTGCACTCAGGGAATGTATTTTGCATGCGATCGCCGCTTAGATGCCGTCGCTGATAATTATTTCTCTTGTTTTTGTAGCAATTTTCATTTGCACTGTGCGCAGGGAAATATAATTTGTTGCCGTTGCTGTAGTTGTTTCTTTTTTTTATTTTTTATTCTACCTGCAATTAATTATATGTTAATCGCAATGCATGCTAATTACCCGTCCCCCACCCTCGCTTTTCCTGGCCAGGTTAACCCTGAATGCGAATATGCGTGCATTTTACAGCGAACAAAAAAAACATAAAATTGCTGTTGCCGCTGCTGATGTTCATTCAATTGAAAAATTACAACTTTGGCTTATTTGCGTACACTTCGTGTTTTGATTGTTGGCTCCGTTTAAAGCTATTTTTACTAGGTTCTTTCATAAGTTTACATCATCTGGGATAACTGTATGTATAAACGCATCGTAATTGCTAACACTGAGTGGTAATGAAATCTGGGTATAATTAAACCCCCCTTTTACGGTACAACGATAATCTCGATATATATTTTTACGGCTATTTAATAATCTTTTATTATAGGGGATTAGTTTAAGGGGTTATATACAGTTGTGATGATAAAAAAAATCGACTTTTTTTTATTGCATGTTCTTCAAGTATATACTATTGAGAATACTCTCACAAAAATTCATAAAGTTCGGAGCTTTAGAACCGAAGTTGTAGCTATTTATAGCGCACGACCTGCACGTCGGCCGGAACAAACTTGAAGCTTTAAACGCGATTATCTCAGAAAGGTTTTTTTTCGAAGTTACCTTTGCGGTGGACACGATAACTAAAAAACTATTAATCCGATCAACACCAAATTTTGACCACTTATTTTTTATAACAATAGCTAGTCCTCTAACGAAGAATTTTTTTTTTTTTTTTTTTTTTAACTTTTTTTTTTAGAGCATAAAAATTAAAAATCTTATACCTTGAAAAAGTAAATTTTTTGTTAAAACCGTCGCCATTTTTTTTTAATCAAAATTTTTACAAATCCATGGTCTAGAGGACTAGGCAATACAATATACTAACGAAATTTTTTTGAATTGTTGATTTCGGATGAACC